>BLSH010374051.1:483519-498267 GCA_018402905.1 Glandirana rugosa | reverse complement strand
GACGCAGCACCCACCCCTCTGCGTTGGTTTTGTACGGCTTGTTACGAACTGATGTGCTGTACAGGGCAGGGGGATTATATGCTGAGGTGAGGACGGCCCCCTGGGAGGGGCTAACCTACGCTTTTGTTTGTTTTTGCCTAGTCTACTCCTAGTAGGATGAGCATAACCCCATGTGTCATAAGAAGGCTGCGTCTGTCAGTGAACTCAGAGAAAAGGATTTTACGGTAAGTTGTACAAAAAATCAATTTTTTTGGGGAGAGGAGAAGTCCAACACCGCCTCCTTTTCGTCCACTGGACCTGGGTGAGTTAGTCCAGAGGAGGCCACCATGGCAGAGGGCCGCTGGAGAGGCAGTGTCGGATTCCTGGAGCCAGGTTTCGGTAATGGCAAGGAAATTGAGGAGGTTGGAAAGGAAAAGGTCATTGATGGAGGCAAGTTTGTTGGAGACAGAGCGGGCGTTCCAGAGGGCACACATAAGGGGGGGGCTGACTCTTGGAATGAGGGGAATTGAGGTAAGACAGCGGGAGTTACGGCTATTGTAATAGAAGCTAGACTGCTGCTTCTGGGGGTAGGAGTTGGCTAGAGGAGGGCCAGGGTTGAGGGCAATATGCCCAGACATAAGGAGTAGTAGGAGGGTGAGGGCAGTAAGGTGGGAGTGTGACCTAAGCGAGGGCTGGCGCTGCAGTGAAGTGGAGGTGGTGGTATTGTGCTGGCTCAGAATGAGTTGGAGGTGATAGGTGCAGTAGTATTGGGAGGGCAAGAGTGAGGGGGATATGTATAGGCTGTGTGGCGACGAAGGGGTGTTAAGAAGTGAGAGTTTGAGGAGAGAGGGTGTTACTGCAAACAAGAAAAGTATGAGCATGTTGGAGGGTAGAGAGAGGGGGAAAAAGTGAAGTAGAAATTTACAGACTTGGAAATGGATAGATATTGTTTGTACTTGCCTTTAAAGTAGTGCCTTATTTAAAGTGCCCACACTTAAACGCACAGTGGCACTTTAACCAAGCAGTGGCCAGCCTATCCCCTCGCCAGCCGTCCCAAAACTTAAACTGAATTTATACTGGGATGGGGTTGGGGGAGGTTAACAATTATTCAATTTAGAGCTAATCAAAAGGTACATGGAGAAAGTGGGGGTTTTCTGTCCTAAAACAAATTGCTAAGGAAGAGCCAGACTTTGAAAGATAAGCATAGGTGTTTGATCTTGGCCAGAACACCAAAATAAAAGTAAGTGTAACCTCAATAGACAAGTATAAACAACAGTTGAGTCTTCAGCAAGGCAGTGTTTGATATCAGTCATGCAATGTAGCCCAGTTTTCTAATAGTTTAGTCAGTGGTTACCGATGGTTACTGCAGGCAGATATGTATGCAGACAGTCAGGATGGCTTTTAAGTTGCAGGGAGAATGAAAGCAGTTACAGTGGCACTTTAACCAAGCAGTGGCCAGCCTATCCCCCTATGATACATTCTGCTGGATTACCAGATGAAAATAGAAGACAGGAAAGGAAACTAATACAGCCATCACATCTAAGAATTGGTAAGCTGCAATATAATGTTTGCTTTTGGCTTTAATACTTCTTTAAGTACTATCTTTTACATACAACTACAGTAAGTACTTGGCTCTGTCTTGATACTAGCACCCTGTCATTCCTTGCTTAGCACTCGGATATGTAAAATGAGGGTCAACACTAGAAACTAATCTGGCTCTGATGTGTGTACATTTCCTGACATGGAACAGAAGGAAAGAAAAGGGCAAATAGGGTTAATGATTTATCAATAATTTATTCCTCCTTTTATTGTCCAAACGTCAGGTTGGGGGCAGGGAGGAACACTACTGTACTCCTTAACTAAAGCATAAATTCTGTCGCCACACTCCTGACTGTATTCTCTGGCAGAGGTGTTTCAATCAGAAAAGTAGCCCAGAAAAATTATAAATCCTTTGAAAGTGGAAGTTCACCCTAATACTAAAATCTCTAAATCTACAGGCATCCACAATCTAAAACAAACTTCTCTAGCCTTGCAAAGAAGAAATCGATGTACATACCTTTTCTGAAGTTGCTTCGGTCTCCAGCGGCACAAGTTCTGTAGAAGAGACCTCCGACAAGGGCTGGGAAATGACCTCACCCATAGACTTATTATGGGGCTTCCATTGTCAGCTGCCTCCTCTGCACCCACCTCCACAGAGAAGCCGTCGCTGACAGCTCAGCGTGGGAACGGACTGGATCGGCTTCAGAAAAGTTATATATATCGGTTTCTTCTTTACAGGGCTAGATAGGTGAGTCTTAGATTTTGGATGCCAGTAGGTTTAAATTCGATTATAGTATTAGGGTGAACTTTTACTTTAAGAGTAAATCGGCTATATTGGAGATGAGTTTGATTACAGAACATGATAAAGGACTTCAACTATTGCCAGCAAACGGCTGCTTCCTTTGCCTACATTTTTTTTTTAACTGCTTAAAGATGGCTCTTTTTGCCTTTGTTTAGACTTTTTTTCTTTTTGCCATCCTCTTGAAATTGAGCTTTTTTCCTTTAACCACTTTAGGACCTTAGTGAAATTATGCAAGTTCTTGTTCATTTACATGCATAATTCAGTATATGCAGTACCTGAATTGGTCTTTCTATTGGCCACCTGTGAGCTCAGGTCATACTGGGAGCGGACACTCTGAGCCAATCAAGTTGTGCTACTAGTCTACCTTTACAGGAATGGAGAACAGAAGGATGAGCTCAATCATTTTATGTTGCTGGGGTTGGGCTGGTGACCAAGTTGTGGTATTTTAAATGAGTGGATGAACAGAATTAGAATTAAAGCAGAATTACACTGCATCTGAGCACCACAAACCAGAAATGATATTTAATTAATTTTTAATATTAAAAGTAAACTTATCTATCCATGTCTCCATGCTTTAGTTTGCTGAGAAATCACTTTAAAAAAACACAACTTAGCATTTCTGGTTTTGGCCATCCTGAGTAAGGGCAGATGATTCATGTAGCATTTACTTCCTAGAATCCGTCTGCCCTTAGCTGACACATGCAAGCAGGAGGGTGTGCTTAGCCGAGAAAACCCCTCCTCCCCTCCTGAAGACTCCTGGGATGTATGACGTCCCTGGTCTAGGCCTATAAACCAGGAAGTAACTGAAGAAAAGTTCAAGTTTTAAAACAAGTAAACATGATATATTTTCCTATCTATTTATTAAGGCTAGCAGCATAAGGATTAGAAACGGGTAACGTTGATTGAGAGAGTGAAGTTCAAATTCAATTGGTTAAATACAATGCTATGCATAACCCTTTCCTTTCTGGGTTGATAAAGGTGCAGAAACACTCAACTACTGTAAAATATATAGCATATTATATATTTCCATGTGTTCTTCATCAGAGTGCCTTCCTCCCATTTGTTTTTGTTCAGGGTGGTGCCCTGTCTTTGTATACGGCTTTGACCTGTCAACATAAACTTGCTGGAGTAGTTGGACTTAGCTGTTGGCTGCCTCTACACAAGACATTCCCTCAGGTAATGCAAGACGTGTTTCTAACTTTCTCAGAGTACATAAACATTAAAATTTATGGATACATTTATAAACATATTTTTTTCTACATAGAAATGTCTCCTAAGAGCATATGGGGGTGGGGCGGCAAAGAGATGCTGGAGCTCATAGTCCTCTCTTGTCCACAGGACACCCAAGGAACCTGACAACCATCTGATATAAAACCAGTGAATGCTTCTGCTTTGTCTCAGGTTTTAGAGCCCTGTTAGGAGATTATTTTGAAGTTCACATACATATCGATCCCAAAATATTTCCAACTCTGCTTTACTTTGTCTCCAGCTAGCTTTGTTGGCACACAGAATGTGATGGGTGATCGACTATTCTTTCCACTCCATCTTTTGCTCTTGATGTAGGCTACCTTGATCTCTGCCAGTGCAATGTGGTGCTGCCCCCATATTGCAGCCTACAAATTGATTAGAAGTGACTTGACCTCCACTCCTTTGCAGAACAAGTGACCAGTGCTGCAAAGGGGAGAGCTAGAAGCATCCATTTCTTCAGTAGCCTGGCTGGTTTTGTTAGTTTTTTAGTTTAGAGTAGCAGGGTGGTTAGTATTACTAGTAGGTAATAGGTCTGCTTTTATATGATCCTCACGGTAACTCTAAACAGTCCAGAGTTCTAGTGTGATTAAAGGATCTTCTAGCAAAGGAGAGGGATTTTCTCGCGGTTCACTGGACTCATTACTCCCAGACCACTAGTACACTCCAGTTGTGTTTAATAGGCTTCTCATTTAATTAACATGCAGTTTACACATGCATCTCAATATCATCAAAAAGTAAATTTATTTCAATAATTCAATTCAAAAAGTGAAATTCCTATATTATATAGATTCATTACAGACAGCGCCATACATTTCCAGCATTTCTTTCCTTTAATTGTGATGATTATGGCTAACAGCTAGCAAAAACCCAAAATTCAGTATCTCATAAAATTATAATATTGTGAAAGTTCAATATTATAGACTCATCATCTCACACTTTAATCAGCTAATTAACTCAAAACACCTGTAAAGGTTTCCTGAGCCTCTGTCTGGTTCAGTAGGTCAGTGGTTCTCAACCCTCTCCTCAAGTACCCCAACAGGCCATGTTTGCAGGTTTTCCTTTATCTTGCACGGGTGCTTTAAATCAGAGTCAATGGCTTGGTATTTAGACAGCTATTTTATCTAATAGAAATTCCTAAAACATGGCCTGTTGGGGGTACTTGAGGACAGGGTTGAGAACCACTGCAGTAGGTTACACAATCATGGGGAAGACCGCTGACTTGACAGTTGTCCAGAAGACAGTCATTGACACCCTCCACAAGGAGGGTAAGTCACAAAAGGTCATTGCTAAAAAAGCTGGCTGTTCAGAGTGCTGTATCTAAGCATATTAATGGAAAGTTGAGTGGAAGGAAAATGGTAGAAAAGGGTGCACAAGCAACAGGGATAACCGCAGCCTTGAGAGTATTGTGATGCAAAGGCCATTCAAGAATTGGGGAAAGATTCACAAGGAGTGGACTATGACTGGTGGCAGTGCTTCAAGTGTTACCACACACCGATGTATCCAGGACATGGGCTACAACTGTTGCATTCCTTGTGTCAAGCAACTCCTGAAGCAGAGACAACGTCAGAAGCGTCTTACCTGGGCTAATGAGGAAAAAGGACTGGACTGCTCAGTGGTCCAAAGTCCTCTTTTCGGATGAAAGTGCACTTTGCATTTCCTTTAGAAATCAAGGTCCCAGAGTCTGGAGGAAGAGTGGAGAGCCACAGACTCCAAGTGGCACGAGGTCCAGTGTGAAGTTTCCACAGTCATTGATGATTCGGGGAGCCATGTCATCTAGTGTTGGTCCACTGTCTTTTATCAAGTCCAAAGTCAGCGCAGCCCCCTACCAGGAAATTCTAGAGCACTTCATGCTTCCCTCTGCTGTCCAGCTTTATGGAGATGCTGATTTAATTTTCCAGCAGGACTTGGCACACTGCCCACACGATGATCATGGTATTGCTGTGCTTGATTGGCCAGCAAACTTGCCTGACCAAAACCCCATAGAGAATCTGCAGGGTATTGTCAAATAGAAGATGAGCGACACCAGACCCAACAATGCAGATGAGATGAAGGCTGCTTTCAAAGCAACCTGGGCTTCCATAACCTCTCAGCAGTGCCACAGGTTGATTGCCTCCATGCCACACTGCATTGATGCAGTAATTCATGCAAAAGGAGCCCCGACCAAGTACTGAGTGCATATTATACTGTACATTGACATACTTTAAGCCAAAAATCCTATCAAAAATCCTTCTTTTTTTTTTTTATTGGTCTCATGTAATATTCTAATTTTCTGAGATACTGATTTTGGATTTTCAGTAGCTGTAAGCCATGATCATCAAAATTAAAAGAAAGAAATGCTTGAAATAGATCACTCTGTGTGTAATGAATCTATATAATATGAGTTTCTTTTTAAATTGAATTACTGAAACAAACTAAGTTTTTGATTGCCGTATAAGCAGAGTTTTTCAGCACATTTTTTGTGCTGAAAAAGCCCCCCCTCAGCTTATACTCGAGTGAGTGTCCCACACCATCTCATCTGCGGGCGCCTACAGCCTCTGTGGGTGGTCCGAGAAGTCTTATGTATGTGCGCTGAACAGAGCACATACATAGACTGATTGGCTGCACAGTGACTGCCAGAGATTGGCTTGTCACTGTGCTGTGGCATGGGGGCGGGTCCGGAGCGACTGACACGAGGAGAGGAGAGAAGAGAAGGTACTGTGCTCCCTGTCCCTGTGTAATGGCTGAATCCCTGCGTAATGAGTGCAATCCCTGTGTTTTGGCTACAATCCCTGTGTAATGGCTTGGTAATTTATCAGTAGCTGCTGTATTTCCCACCCTAGGCTTATACTCGAGACAAGAAGTTTTCCCAGTTATTTGGTAAAATTAGGTGCCTCAACTTATACTCGAGTATATACGGGTATATTGTTTTTTGAGATGCACCTATGTATGAACAGATTAATTATGTAGGAGACAGAACAGACATTTTTGTTGCTAAATATATATATATATATATATATATATATATATATATATATATATATATATATATATAATTATTCTATAACCAGGTTTTTTTCTATGATCTGATCCAGGATATGCTCTATTCATCTATTTGAGTGAAATGAATCTCTTCTTGTTTCTCACAATTCCCCAAATTTTGTGAGTTTGTGTTAAACTAAAATATGGTCAAAGCTTTACGTTTGTGTTTTTTGTCTTTTTTTTTTTTTTGTCCTTTTTTTTTTTTTTTTTCTTCTTCTTCTTTATATGTTCACCTTCCTTCTGCACATTTGTCATTCATTTTGTTTAACGGATGGACCACCTGAGCAAATACCGCTTGGTTCTCATCCTAAACCACTTTCCCTCTTGTAGATCTTGGCCTACACCAGATTTAGAGTTGTTACCCATTTCAGGGTATGACATGCTACCTATGTTTTGCCATTGTTTGACCTTTTCCTTGGGTATAAACCTTTGAATCCACAGATTTAGTGTGGCATCCTGATATTATTTCCTTGAAATTGTTTTACAGGTTGTAGAAAGAGGACTAGCATGCAATTTGCCTGTTTTATCTAATTTGCCACCCATTTTTGGCACTGCTTTTAGACATTCTGTGTGTCCCAGTGTAAACTCACTTTTTCTTCTAGGAACATGGTGTTTTGTATTTTATGAAAACCATTTTCCAGTAACACTAAGGCCCCTTTCACACTTGTGCGACTTGAAAGTCGTGCAATTTTACAGAGATTTTTGCCACCATTTTGATGCAACTTGAAGCAATGCATGTGTAATCCTGAGGTCTATTAACCTCAACTCACATCAGTCAGAGCAAAGTAGTTCAGGGACTACTTTAACCACTTCAGCCCCGGAAGGATTTCACACTTTAGGACCAGAGCACTTTTTGCGATTCGGCACTGCGTCGCTTTAACTGACAATTGCGCGGTCGTGTCCCGTTGTTCCCAAACGAAATTTACGTCCTTTTTTCCCCACAAATAGAGCTTTCTTTTGGTGGTATTTGATCACCTCTGCGTCATTTCTGATCGCCGCTATAAACAAAAGAAGAGTGACAATTTTGCAAAATAAACCCAAATTTCTTACTTTTTGCTAAAATACAAATCCAAAAAAAGCGGTACTGTGATATTGCAGCAGACATGTCGGACCATTTTGACACTTTTTTGGGACCATTGGCATTTATACAGCGATCAGTGCTATAAAAATGCACTGATTACCGTGTAAATGCCATTGGCAGTGCAGAGGTTAACCTGCAGGGGGCGCCCTAAGGGTTAACTGTGTTCCCTGGGCGTGTTCTAACTGTGTGAGGGCTGCCCTGGCTGGGGAAAGGGGATGGTCACGGCTTCCATATAGAAGAAGCCTGTGATCATCGCCCTTCCCCCCCCCCCCCTCTATGCGAACGGAGATCCCGTGTTTACTTACATGGACCTCTGTTCTCTCACTGCGGGTGGGCCATCGTGGGTAGCCGGCGGAGATCGAGTCAGCCCTACCCGCTTCCTGCCCCCCCGAACACAGTGAGCGCGCCTCCGGCGGCACGTGCGTGCTCACAGCACTAGTTATCGCAGCCGCTGTCATATGACGGCGGTTTGCGATAACGAGCCACTCTGTCGCCGTCAGATTGCGGTTGGCAAGTGGTTAAAGGCACTGCAACTTGAAGTCGCACAGATATGAATGGAACTCATTGAAAATCATGGGGTATGACTTGTCCTGCGACCTTGCAGACCCAAGTCGCACAAGTGTGAAAGGGGCCTTAAGGAAATGTGCAGGTTTCCCATGAATAGTTGGGGACTCCTTACTTTGTTGCTTTTTTGTGTGCTGGGTTGCCAAATGTCATGCTGAGGAGCTATTTTCAATTTCCTACTACACTGCTGGACTATTCGTTAAAATGTCCTGTCTTTATCATGTATTCAAAAATATTTTTATGATACACTAAATCCTACCTTTATGCCACTAATTTCTTACATGGGGTTTCTGTTCCCCTGTCAGTCTCCTCTTTAATAATTGGTAAATGTTGAAGTTGTTTCTGCTACAAGTTCAGTTCTTAGTAGTCATAACTTGAATGATCAAGTCATTGCCATCCAGATAGTACCGAAACACTTCTTTCCCCCATCACAACCACATTATTATTTGGGATTGTTTTCCAGTCATGTGCTTGGAACATGCGATATACAGATCAAATCATATGTGCTGTATAAATACTCGTAGCCCCATAATTGCCATTCCAGCAGAATCAAATGATGACTAGGCAGCACATATGGTATTTTGTATGACTTTAAGAATCATATGAAGCTGAATATGCTATGTTTGTTGAATTGGTTAGTTAAGCTTTATTCTCTTTTGTTAGATTGCTGTGCTGTCTCTGAAGATGAATCTCTTTGTGTCAGGGGGCAGGTCTTGCAGTGATCTGTTTGTTGGATAAGATCCTAGAGTTATTTTTAGTATATGACCAGCTTTGAATTGAATATGTGCTTTGCCGTGCCCATGCATTGTAAAAGACCACAGCAGATGCATATCCTTGCTTTCTGTTTGCTCCCCTGTCAATCCAATCGACTGCCAGGAATGGAAAAAAAAAAATCAGATGTGTAATGGCTATGGGCCATTGGTGATCCACATGATAACACTAATGGCAATGCTGTCACGTGAAGTGTCACATGCTCTTCCATACCTTCATGTACATGGTGTTTCTTTCAAATTCTGACACTAAACTTGCTGACAGGAGAACCAAAAAAACATTAGCAAGTTATAACCACCACACAGATTCTGTAGTGTCTGCCACCATCCCTGTTTGAATATTTGTATTAAGTACTTTTTAGGCAGTTTTATGTAAGACAACAAATTTATAAAAGATTAAAATTTTTGTTTTGCAAAAACGACATTAAAAACGTATGACCATACATAGTACATCATACCTCATCCATAAAATCCAGGTACATTTGTTAAATCTGTGACCGGAGCTTGACAAATTTTCCTTCTAAGATGTGTGCCCTACATGTTTCTGGAGCAATTTCCCTTCTTCAGGGCTAATATTGTACATCAAATGGAATGATATAGTCAAGACTCTCTAAAAAAAGAGCGTTAAATATTGGCACACAAAAGTAGTTGTTTAAGTGCAGTCAGAAAACAGATCAAATAGAAACAAAACCTCTTGCCCCAAAAAAAAAACAAACAAAAAAAACAGCATATCCTGCTAGGGATAAGGGAGTTAAAGTTAACTGGAACTGCAAACTATCCAACAGCATCCGGTATTTACTTATGACAATATCACAGTATGCAATGTGCAAACAGAAATCATTTTCTTTTCTCCATGGGAAAGGGGGTAGTACTTTTTACCATGTGAGCATGGCATCCACTGGCAAAAGCAGTGACCGGCGCTGCATTATCTTGGCAATAATCTTGTACTGCTATCCTTGTCAGAGATTTGCCTTGTAAGTACTGCCTGATCTTTGTTGACGCCATCACAATATAAATTAATTCTGACATATAATCTGGCCTTAGAGTGAACTGACAGCATGACTACTGAATATCCTATTAACAGGCAGTTCTTTATGTCCTTTTAATATAATTGTAGGCAGCATGCAGTGTAAATAAGGAAATCTCCATCTTGCAATGTCATGGTGAGTCAGATCCTATGATTCCTGTCCGCTTTGGAGCACTCACCTCAGAGAAACTGAAGACTGTAGTGGCCCCTTCAAAAGTCCAGTTTAAAACATATCCTGGAGTCATGCACAACACTAATCAAGAGGTAAGGACTTTTTGCAGTATCAAGGAGTAGCATAAGCTCTGATCATATGAATATTGTTTACATGGTTATTTTTCTGTTTTTTTAATGTGTTTTGGTCAGAGTTAACATGTTTATATATAAGCATCATGCCAATAGGCAGCAATATTTTTTCTATGATGCAGATTTAACCTGCAGGCCAGCCTCTTAAACTTGCCTTTTTAGGGGAAAAAAGGCAGGGAAAAAAAGGCAGGAAAAAGATGTGCTTTTATTTTTTTTCAGAGGAGTCTGCAGAGCATTGTACCGTGATCAGTAGATCGTGGGTGCTATGTCAGACTCCTACAGATGCATTCTCCAGCTTTGTCTTCATATGGACACCTGCTGCTTTGAAATGTAACAGTGGGTGGGGAGGGGGTGTGGGGAGGAGCTGCAGAATGTTACGTTACACCCTAAATAGGGGTCTGACATGTCACATGCTCCAAAAGGTGAACCTATCCTTTTGTTTCAAAATCGCTTTTCATGTATAGGTAATGTAAAATAAACCATACTGGCTGCAAATATGTAGTTCCCCTTCATATTGGTTTCCTTAGTGCTACCAAAAACATTTTCTTTTTTTTTTAGTTTATCATGAATAGTTTTTGCACTATAATTGGAGCAATCACATCCTAAGATACACCTTTTGCTGTCCAAGTGTGGCACAAAAATGTATTTATTTTGACAAAATGTGGCTTAAATGTGTAGCTTAATCTGCATAGCTTAGTGGCAGGGTATCTATGAAAACATTTTGTACAAGCTTATCTTTGGCATTAGGGGATTAACTAATACAAGTTCCCATGAGAGACTAATATCAGACAATCTGCCCTACATAATGGTGTAATAGAGTAAAAAGGATAAAATAGGCCGGACTAAAATTGGCCTCAAAATCAATAACTAAGTTTAAATGTAATTGTAAAGACTAAAATACACATGAAACCAGGGGGGAAACGCTTGAGCAAGCAGGGCTGTGGAACTAGATCTACATCCTTTTAACATCATCTTGCTTAACAGAATACACTCCTGTTCATCTGCATTGACATAATGGCATCCCCAGAAAATCCTCCTAAAACATAACTTCAGCAAAAATACTTTATTTGGATGGAGTGGGAAATTGTTAAAACCTCTGTCAGGTTTTTATTGCTGTCAGTGTTCCTGTTTAACCACTTCAATACCGGGCACTTTCACCCCCTTCTTGCCCAGGCCATTTTTCCGCTTTCAGCGCTCTCACACTTTGACAACTGTGCGGTCATGCGACACTGTACCCAAAAATTTTTTATCTTTTTCTTCACACAAATAGAGCTTTCTCTATGGTGGTATTTAATCACTGTTGGGATCTTTATTTTGTACTAAAAAAACAAAATTCTTTTGAAAAAAAAAAAAAAGTTTTTCTTTTCTGTCAGTAAATTTTGTAAATAAGTAATTTTTCTCCTTCACTGATGTGCGCTGATGAGGTGGCACAGATAGGCTGCAATGATGAGGTGGTACTGAAGAGGCACTAATATGCCACACACATGGGCACTAATAGGTGGCATTGATGGGCGGCACTGGTTGGCAGCACTGATGGGCAGTGACGGGAGGTACTGACTGGCCTCACTTATGGGCACTGGCACTTATGGGTGCTGAATGGTGGCACTGATGGGTACTGATTGGGCATTCTTGTAATCAGGGCACTGATCAGTGCTCTGATTACCTGCCCAAGTCTTCTCTGCGAGGAGATACGGCTGATCGGCACTACTCACCACACACTGTCAGTGTGAGGCGAGAAGAGCCGATTCACGACACTTCTGTATTTACATGTGACCGGCTGTGATTGGACACAGCCGATCACATGGATAAAGAGCCGCGGCTCTTTACAGAGATCGGGGTCGCGCCGTATCCTAGCATGACGTCTTCCCAGAGCAAGAGCTGCACTGTCCCTCCATCATTTGACGGTGGGCGGGCGGCAAGCGGTTAAAACGTTTTATTGAAGTTGCCCTGTGAGAAAGTGAAATTTTTATGTTAGGCCAACAGTTGGCTTGTGTGTGTGTGTGTGTGTGTGTGTGTGTGTGTATATATACATATACACTATTTTATATAAATCATAGCCTACACCAACTTCCCCCAAAAAGCTTGAAGGTACACACCACAGTAGTAACTATAATATGTGCTTGCTGAAAATATGCTATGCTAGCACTTTCAATTTATTTAAAAGAGAAGTGGTCTCCCATTTAGGAAAAAAAAAAAAAATTGTACAGCACAGAGGAGTTCGGCCTCAGGAGTTTCAGCAAAAAATTTAAAGTCAGCAGCTACACATACTGTAGCTGCAGACTTTTAATATTAGGACACTTTCCTATCCTGGAATCCAGCGATGCCGGCACCCCAGCCGATGTTTCTATCGGCTTTCGGGTGCTGCCGCCGCCATTCGTAGTAAGGGAAACCCGGCAGTGACTCCTATTGCGCATGTGCTTTCTGAATGGGGGAAGGAGGAGGGGGCCGAACTATATCTTACAAGGATAATTTTCACAGAATACAGACAACTCCTAGACTTGAAAGGAAGGAGCAGTAAAGCACAACAATCATGTAGCATTTCAAAGCAGGAAGCTCAGCCTAAATTTGTAACAAACAAATGTGGCAGCCCCTATGTACCTAATATAATTACAAATTATACATCAACATTTTTTTTAAAGCAAGAACATTCCTTGATAACAGTATTTACTTTATATTATTATACAAGCATGTCTAAAATTGAAAATATTGTACTGTTCTTCCTAATTTCTATTTTTAAATGTCGTTGTAGGAAATGACAGCAGTGAAAGACTTCTTGGAGAAGGTGATCCCACGAGTGTAACTCAGACGATTCCACTGCAGGAAACCGCTACTAGGCCTCACCTCCAGTGTTTTCTCCCCGAACCCCTGTCCTCTTACCCTCACACCCCCACTCTGTGCTGGTTAATGATACAAGTATTATCTGTCCTGTCAGATTTGATTGGAGCGGTTTAAGGTACAGGGTGGGGGTTGCTGCTCCTGCACCCATTCCATGATACCTGCCAAGGGCAGGCCTGGTCATTGCTGCTTCACAGATCCTCCTAGTGTTACATTTCATATTCTGTTGTCACAGTGGTTTACCTGTTGACAGCAGAAAACCATCATATACCTCAGAGGAGCAGCTGAGTGTGGAGATGTGAATGTACCTTAAACACTCCGTCCTTTCAGGAGCAGAGCTCAGGGCCACTACAGCTGGTACTGTGCCCCAATGTAGGTATTTTTCACAGTCCTATGTCCCTGCTCTAGACCGGTGTTATGCTTTTGACTTTTCACCCATGCTCTCTGAGCTCTGGTCGTGTATTTGTACGGTTAAGTATGAATGGGGAAGAGAGTGTACTTTCCAAAGCAGCATTACCGTCTAAGGTTTTTTTTTTTTTTTTTTTTAATTCACAATAAAAAGCCTTCTACCCATTTTGGTCTGTGGTTCATACACATACTTTGATAACAAACTTTGTTTCTTTGCAGCTTTCTTACAAAGTTTGTGTTGTAATCTGTAAATGTTTTGCTGGTTATATATCTTTTGTCCCCTGCTGATCCCTTGAATGAACCAGAGCTATGTTGAGTCTTCTAAATGTTAATGTTTTCACTCCCTTTTCTGCCAGCAGGTGTACTTTACCAGTTGCATGGTTTGCTGAATCATGAAAGGTTTTTTTTACTTCCAAAGGTGTTACTGAAAAAAAAAAATAGTTAAGAGTGCTACAGGGACTCGAGATGAGTTGCTTAATGAGCAAGGTTGAACCTTGCCTGCTTTTTTTTTTGGCTTTTGTTCTAAAGAAGTCATAGCCCATAGGTAGCTCCTGTTCATACTTGTATGCAACTTCTTAACATACACTAATGCATGTTTGGAACTCTTATCTGTCTTAATGGAACTGCAAACATCTGCCCAACCCATGACATCAGGCACATCACAACATGAAGATTTCATTCAATAGGACATATTCTGATATGAAACCTTTTAAGTTGAATTCCAGTAAAATCACTTAGACCAGGCTTTTTCTGGCACTTTGTTTATAAGTTTAAATCAGTATTTTTTTTTTCTAGAAAATTACTTATAACCCCCAAACGGTATACATATTTTTTTTTACCCTAAGGAATAAAATGTTGAACATTGCAATTTTTTGTCACACGGCATTCGCACAGCTTTTTTTAAACACATTTTTTTTTTAAAAAATTGCACACGCTTGTGGAAGGGCAACAAACTAGGCGACGATTTAAACACCTTTTACAGGTTACCGGTTTAGAGTTCTAGAGATAGCTTAGTGCTATAACTATTGCTCTCATTCTAATGTTTGCAACGATACCTCGCATGTGTGGTGCAAACACCGTTTACATGTGCGTTTGCATTTGCTTCTGCATGTGAGCACAGAGGGATTGGGGGGGCGTTTTTTCCTTTTTTTTTTTTTTTTTTTTTTTTTTTTTT
>BLSH010374051.1:472970-483509 GCA_018402905.1 Glandirana rugosa | reverse complement strand
TTTTTTTTTTTTTTTTTTTTTTTTTTTTTTCTCTCTCTCTGGTTTATTTTACTTTCTATTTTTACATGGTTTCTTCCTTTTTTTTTTTCAATCCCTTTTATTCCTATTTACAAGGAATGTCAACATCCCTTGTAATAGAAATATGGATGACAGGTCCTTTTTATGGAGATCTGGGGTCAAAAAGACCCCAAATCTCCCCCTTACCTTTTTAAAAGCAAAAGATAAAAATGATGTCACTCTGGTCCTCCAAGGCCATAGAGGCGATCAAAGATGGGAAAAAAAAAATACCAGGGTTATGGCTGATGGCTTCAGCCATAACATTGGTAAATCACTTCAAAGCCATAAGGTGTGTGTGTTTATATACGTATTGTGGTCTTGAAGTGGTTAAAGTGATTCTGAAGTCAAAAAGTTTTATTTTACCTTTAACCACTTCAGCCCCGGAAGGATTTCCAGCTTTAGGACCGGAGCCCTTTTTGCGATTCGGCGCTGCGTCGCTTTAACTGACAATTGCGCGGTCGTGCGACGTTGTACCCAAACAAAATTTGCGTCCTTTTTTTCCCACAAATAGAGCTTTCTTTTGGTGGTATTTGATCACCTCTGCGTCACTTCTGATCGCCGCTATAAACAAAAGAAGAGCGACAATTTTGCAAAAAAACCCAAATTTCTTACTTTTTGCTAAAATACAAATCCAAAAAAAAAAAATATAAAAAAACATTTTTTTTCACCGTTTTTGGCCGATTTATATTCTTCCTCATATTTGCGATCAAAAAAATCGCAATCAGCGTTTATTGATTGGTTTGCGCAAAAGTGGTCGCGTTTACGGATGATGAGAATTCATTTTTGGGGTTTTTATTATTTTTTTTATTTTTTACTAGTAATGGCGGCGATCTGCGATTTTTAGCGGTACTGCGATATTGGGGCGGACATGTCGGAAAGTTTTGACACTTTTTTGGGACCATTGGCATTTATACAGCGATCAGTGCTATAAAAATGCACTGATTACTGTGTAAATGCCATTGGCAGTGAAGGGCTTAACCTGCAGGGAGCGCGCTAAGGGTTAACTGTGTTCCCTGGGCGTGTTCTAACTGTATGGGGGCTTGCCTAGCTGGGGAAGGGAAGTGGTCACAGCCTTCATGTACAGGAAGGCTGTGATCACAGCCCTTCCCCCTCACACAGAGCGGAGGTCCGTGTTTACTTACACGGACCTCCGCTCCTTCACTCACAGTGGCTCTGTATCGCGGCCGCCGTCGTATGACGGCGATTTGCGTTACAGAGCCACTTTGTCGCCGTCAATTGCCGATCAGCGGTCGGCAAGCGGTTAAAGTGGATGTAAACCCCATTCATGAAATTTGAGCTGGGCACATATATCTGCAGTGTTTCCTTATCTCTCTTCAAAGCCCTAAGCCCTGTGGCTTTCTCCTGCTCAGTTCTTCTGTTATCAGCATGATCACTTCTGACAAGTTCTCTGTCAGCTGTGATAAAGCGACTGAATTTTGTGTCAGGGTGGGTGCTATAAATAGATTAGCAGAGAGCTGGTCTATTCACAGCACAGCTCTGCAAGTCTCTGCCTATGTGGAGGGAAGGTGTGTGTGCTTATCCTCCAATCAGCTGTCTCACAGTGTATGGCAAGAATTCACACTCACAGTTGAATCCGAAAGAGAAAATTCTAACAGGACATGCACTTTCTAAATAGTATATAAAGCTGAAGACAACCGATATACATGTAAAACTTATGTAGGGAGATTTTTTTCATCTCTTCTGTATCATCTGAGGCTGTTCACTTCACTGGGTATATGTAAGGATTAACATCCACTTTAACCACTTGCCTACTGGGTACTTGTAATCCTTTCCTGCCCAGGCCAATTTTTCCAAGACGGCTTACAGAGAGAGTCTCCTTCCACCTAACAGGAAACACATGATCCACGTTATAAAAAGACTGCTCACCAGTAGTACCTCAGTATATGTGTTACCTCCGGCCTGACAAGAACTCTAAAGAAGTTTGTTATTTTTATGGCCTTCGTGGCAGGGGCCTCCCGGCTACAGCATCCGAGAACAGGGGCAGTGAACCTGGGGGTGCATGTGGCTTGGGCTTGTTCAGGCTGCCCTGGAAAAGGAGCCTTGAACTTTTACTCCAGGAGACCCCCCCCCCCCTCTCTCCAAGGGAGTCCGGTCAACAGCGGTGCCTGTAGTTCAGGTACACTGGTAGTGTGCGATTTTGACTCAGTGAGTCTTCCGGGGGACAGTGCGGTCTAGTGGTGTCCTGATGCTTGCAGGGCGGCCATGTTATTGGTAGCAAACACTGACCTAGTGGCTGGGGCTGCAAGCTCCATGCACTGTCCCAAGAAGAGGCTTCTGATCCACAGCGCCAGACCGAGATCCGCACTACTTGACCTTTCAGGGCTACAGAGAAGATGGTTGAAGCCATTTTGTCCTGTGCTGGTAAAATCTCCGGTGGAGACTGTAAGCAGGAAGCAGGTCTGGGACACCTGCAGACTCTGAACCTAAGGTAAGAAAGGGGCTAAAGACAAGTTTGTCCTTTCTTACTCCCTGGTGTACGGGGCACCAGAGGATTTGGGATGATTCTTTGTACAATCCGCAGACCGGGTCGGGGGAGTCTGGCTGTTTGTGTATCCCTCTCTTCCCTACCAGTGGTGGGGCTTCATTTGGGTCGCCCTAGGTGGCGGAGTGCTGGTCATGGTATTATCGTTTGCACCCTCGTCTCTCCTTGTAAAAGGCTCATACCACCTTGTGTCCTCTCCTGGTAGGACAAAGGAAAGGAGCAAAAGGGGAACCGCCTAAGGGACAGACGCACAGCCTGCACGTACAGATTATCTCCTGCTTGGATATCAGCTCCAGTGCTGCAGCACTCTGGGACGCAGGTGTCGGGCTGGTGGCCCTCCGGCTGTTGCGGGGCTGCGGGTCCCATGAGGCATTGCAGGTCTGACAGTTACAAGTATGACTCCTACAGGCGGAGGCATGGTGGGACTTGTGGTCCCGTGTCGGCTGGAGGGCCGCCGGTTTGGCGCCCCTGCTCTGGGAAGTTTCCTAGAAAGCATTGCAGAGAAATGACAAAGTGTCTTGGTTCTCACAAAGATTCCTCCTCTGCTGGAGGAGAAGCAGCTATTCTAATGAACACTGAGGCTCTAGTGGAGCACTCCCTTTCGGGTCAAGCACCATTTCTTCAATTGCTGACCTGATTAATATGGATTGATCACGGCAGCTGGTTTCCCCAAATCTTTTTTGGAGGGAATATTGCACAAGTGAATCTCTTTTTTCACAGCCTTCCTAACAGAACAGCTATAGCAGGTCAAAGTAAATATTCTGTTAATGGTACAGGCTCAGTCGTCTGAAGTGGTGATCTGCATAACTTGCCACCAGTATCACAATGTGCCATATGAAGTCAGACTTCCAACGCTGGGCAAAGCGCCTGTCATTTATAAAATTGTCAGGTTCTTTTTTACCCAGTTCCTTTCCAAACACTCAACAGCTACCGTACCAGCTTTTAGAGGGGAGAAGGGTCATAGGTGTGGGCATATGCATTTTGAGTATGTATAGCATTGTGGCAGAACTCTCGCTGGATAACTGCAAGGGCCTATTGTCTAAATGTCCATAGGCATCTCTTGAATGAAGATTATGTAGTAAGATCTATAGATTGGCGATCCTCTAGTTTGCTTGTTCGGTTCTGGAGACCAGATAAAAGCAAGAGGGTGTCAAAATATTACTATCACAAGGTGATTAAAATATGCAGTGATGGAAGCTTACCAGGCATCATCACTGTTTTCTCTAGAAAACATCAAAGCCCTTTCCAACAGAGCTTGGGCCATTTCTTGGGCTGACAGCGTCATCAAGTCTCAGCCCCAGATCTGCAAGTCAGTAACCAGGTCCAGCTTCCAAACTTTTGTGAAACCTTTCCGACCGGGTCTGTTCTCTAACCAGGAACAGATTGTTGGGAGGAGGTTGCTTAAAGCTGTGGTCCCACCCTAATCATGTAGTTCTATGTTATGCTCTCTGTAAGCCGTCCTGGAAGATGACTTGGAAAAACAGTTATTACCTGATAACTCACTTTTCAGGAATCTTCCAGGACGGCTCCAATTCCCCCCCTTAATGATCAACTTGTCTATGACATATGGTTATGGGGGTATAACTGTAATATAAGTTGATGGTTTACCAATAGAGTAATACTGTATGTATATCAGAGCCTTCGGTTATTTGTTTAATACTGAGGTACTACTGGTGAGCAGTCTTTTTATAATGTGGATCATGTGTTTCCTGTTAGGTGGGAGGAGCCTCTCTCTGTAAGCCGTCCTGGAAGATTCCTGAAAAGTGAGTTATCAGGTAATAACTCTGTTTTCAGCTTTCAGCGCTGTCGCGCTTTGAATGACCATTGCGCGGTCATGCAGCACTGTACTCATATGAAATTTTTATCGTTTTTTTTTTTTTTTTTTTTTTACACCGCTTTCTTTTGGTGGTAGTGGTAGTGATTGGGTTTTTATTTTTTGCTAAAATTTTGAAAAAAAAAAATGTTTTTCTGTTCTAAAATTTTGCAATCAGGTAATGTTTTTCCTTCACTGGTGGGCGGCACTGATGATCCGTGCCCTGATTATCAGTGTAAATGTCCCCTTTCACACATGCCTGTTACTGGCTCTCCTGTCCTCTTGCTGTGACAGCATGAGGAAAGGAATTCTGATAACTGTGTTTACATCGTGATCAGCTGTGATTGGACACAGCTGATCATGTGGTAAAGGACCACTGTGATTGGCCCTTTACCTCGATCTGTGATCAGCTGTGTCTGCATAATGTCAATAGACTCCCTCCCAGAACTGGATGACCGCACTGTAGCAGTCATTTGGCTATAGTGCGGTCAGCAAGTGGTTAATGCATTAGTTGCCCCCCATTTCTAAATACTTAAATACTTACTGAGAGTCCTCTCCTGATCCCATCTGCAGCAGCGCTGGTCTCTCTCCCTGCTCCTGATGCTGTCAGTCAAATCCTGTGTGGCCAAGCCACGCTGTGTGTGTCTTATGGCTGCATGTAGCCTAGCTTGGGAATGCACCCCCATAGTAGCTGGCTTGCCATGGGGGCACACGGGGAAGAGGAGTGGACAGTGCCTGCAGAGGACCCCAGAACAGTAGCTAAGGGGTCAGCCTTTAATATCACTTTGATGAGATGTACTTGGCCCTAACAGCATTACCAGCTGTGTAAAGACACCTCTACTGCAGTTGGGACATTCAATAAAGTCTTGTACTTACCCCATTCTGTGCTTGAACATTGAAGGAGAAGAAACAGTGACAAGCCTATTTCTGTCATTCTGATATGCCTATCCATGTGGATTTTTAGTACATGAGCACTGCAGCACAACTGATTTGGCTCGAAATCTGAACTGTGCTGTACTGGGGACTGCAAAAGGTTGATATCAAGTCCAATTCCTTTAACTTCATTAAAATTGTGATCCTGTCATGAGGGTCCTTTTGTTAAGGCACTTTTTGTTATGGGGTTACAACTGTGCTGCTGTGTTGTCTCCTTTACATATGTGCGCCTGGTGGAGACTACAGACATTCAAACGAACACACATTTAGGAGATTAGTCCACCGTTGCCTCTAAGAGGAAAATGTTCTAGAGCAATGATGTGCACCCAACACTGCAGTGAAAGCATGTAGACAAAAGGTGGCTAAGAAAGGCTGGGGTAGATTAGCAGCACTGAGCTGAGAGAGAAAAAAAAAAGTTAAAAACAAGTATTTTATGAAATGAATACAAATGGCAATTCTAATTATACACAGTTCACAGAGCAAAGTAAATGTCATCCAGTTATAGGTTTACATTTTACTTCAAGATATGGTTCACTAAAAAAGAATCTGTCTATACATATCCTGTCTTGTTTTGGTGAGCGTTGTGCTCTCATGCACCAGATACTTCCTGTATGGCATTTGATATTTGCTTTACTTGCATATCTTTTCAGGAAGCTAACTTTTGCATGTTTCTGTGCTTTTCATGCTTTTCCCTTTCTACTGGCTGTTTCTTGGCCATGTCTTCTGAAAGCAGTCATTTTAAAAGATACCGACTGATACTGTGAGCAACAGTTCACTCTAAGCGCAAGCACTGTCATTTTTGTGGAAAGGGTCCACTGAACCTAAAACAAGAAGTTTTTATTTTTTATTTTTTTTTTTTTCCTGTGAGTTAGTTACTACTAATTGCTCTATTCTAAAATGTATTGTTTTTAACCACTTCAGCCCCGGAAGGATTTCCCAGATTAGGACCAGAGTACTTTTTGCGATTCGGCACTGCGTCGCTCTAACTGACAATTGTGTGGTCGTGCGACTTTGTACCCAAACTAAATTTGCGTCCTTTTTTTCCCACAAACAGAGCTTTCTTTTGGTGGTATTTGATCGCCTCTGCATCATTTCTGATCACCGTTATAAACAAAAGAAGAGTGACAATTTTGCAAAAAAACCTGTTTTCCTTACTTTTTGCTACAATACAAATCAAAAAAAAAAATATATATAAAAAAAACATTTTTTTTCATCGGTTTTGGCCGATTTATATTCTTCCTCCATATTTTTGGTAAAAAAAATCGCAATCTGCGTTTATTGATTGATTTGTGCAAAAGTGGCCGTGTTTACAGACGATAATTCATTTCTGGGGGTTTTTATATTTTTTTTATTTTTTACTAGTAATGGCGGCGATCTGCGATTTTTAGCAGTACTGCAATATTGGGGCGGACATGTCGGACCATTTTGACACTTTTTTTGGGACCAAGGACATTTATACAGCGATCAGAAATGTAAATATCCACTGATTACTGTATAAATTTCACTGGCATTGAAGGGGTTTACCTGCAGGGGGAGATCTAGGGGTTAACTGTGTTCCCTGGGTGTGTTCTAACTGTGGGGGCTGGGCTGTTATGGGCATAAGAGATCTAACCGATCAGTAGATCTCCTATGCCCCCACTAACAGAGCGGGGAACCGCCGTTTCTACATCGGCGGTTCCCCGTTCTTTTGCTGTGGCCGCTCATCGTGGCTCGCCGGCGGACATCGGGTCCGCCTGAGCCGTGGGCACACTCCTCAGAATTACGGAGGGTGCTCGTGCCCCCTAGCAGCCACCCGCAAATCGCCGCTTATTTACAGCGATTTGCGGGACGCATCCACACTGCCTCTGTGAATCTACGGTAGGCAGTGTGGAAGTGGTTAAAGCTGTGTGTGGCTTTTTCCATGCTTGATGGTACTGCAACACATACATGATCGGGTATGTAAACCTTAGCAATTATCTTATCTTCTTCCTTTTAATCACGGCATACATGGACCGTTCTTCAGCATGGGACATGGAAGAATCACATTCAGGATAGGAATGTTTTGACCACTGGCTGATTTTGCGTTTTCTTGCAACCATAGGTCATAATAGGCTATGTGTACATGAAGCCTAAGTCTGATTAAAGTCATTAAAAACTATTTGTTATAGTTTGAGAAGTGTGAAACATACTTGTTGGTTCTGGTCAAAAATTAAGGAAATAAAGCCTGGAAAAAAAAAAAGACACAAATGCTGCAATAAATGCCTGTTGATCTTGTCAGAAACACTCCACAGTGTTATATAAAGCAATTTTGTCAGCTTTGTCCCATTTCCCATAAACTCCCTCCATCTATAGGTGATCTATACTGTAGACCTGCACAGTCCCGTCCTACAGTGTCCTCCTTTCATAGATACTGTGGAGTGAGTATTATTCTAGGACAGGAAGTGTAGTACTGACAGGATCTCCAGGCAAAAAAATGAAACAAAAGCCTGAAAAAGAAAGCAAAATAAATGCAGCCACCACATCTAGCTCTAAAAAAAAAACAAAACGCTCCTAGCAGCAGCTTTTGAGCATTCTTTTTCTGCTTCTATAAGCAAATAGTGTTATCCTATGTGTCCATGCACACTATTTTAGTCTAGAGGAGGAGCCAATAAAAAAACTTGTTTGTGTTTTTTGTTTTTTTTGGTCTTTTGCATTTTTGGGAGCGATTTGCCAGCAGAAAAAAGCTGACAGCTCCTAGAAGCGCTTAAACACTGCTAAGCAACGGTTTTAAGCATTTTGTTTTTTTTCTTAGCAGGCGGCCCACCGTCGTCCTTAACAACTAGCAAATGTATAGCTGGTTGTTAAGGAGCGGGCCGGCAAGCCAGCCATGCATCCTACGGAACGGGTGACTCGGCTATCAGTAGGGTTTCCTGCTGACAGCTGAATGTAAACAAAACAATTGCTGGCAATACGAATTGAGAAAAAAAAAACAGTGTGGTGGTCCCCCTCAATCCATACCAGACTTTTTGGATCTGGTATGGATTTTGAGGGGGAACCCCATGCCAAAATTAGAAAAAAGACATTGGCGTGGGGTCCCCCACCCCAAAATTCATACCAGACCCTTATCTGAGCATGCAGCCTGGCAGACCAGGAAAGGGGGGGATAAACGAATACCCCCCCCCTTCTGAGCCATACCAGGCAACGTACCAACAACATAGGAGGGTGCTTTGGGATATAAGTATTGGGTAGCATAGTAGCAGAAGTGAGTAAAAACAAGTTTTCGCTTTTGTTCATTGTCGAACGCATCTTATTCATGACGTGGGGTTATCCACCCTTCACTAGGAGTGGACTAGCAGACACAGCCTCTCCCGGGGAGCAGTCCTCACTTGGTATAACCCCTCCGCCCTGCTAAGCAACTCAGTTTTTTTCTGCCTAGTGCAAGGAGTAGGACCTGGCTCCCTGCTGGGATCTGCGGTTCCCCGTTTTTTTCTTTTTTCTCAAGATTTGTGATGAAGAATGCAATCAAGTAGCCGGCTGGATATCCTAGATCCAGGTAGTCTTCCCAGTGCGGCTAACGGACGTGAGCCGACCTTTAGCTGCACGCGGGGTCGGCCGTGTCAGGCCCCGTTCTGTGTGGGGCAGCCGGCGGGTTAAACGTCCCGCCAGCGCACTTAGGACCGGGTCCTAGGGCTCGCATCACGGGTGTCGCGCAGCTGGCAGCTGCCCCGAACTGGCGAGGTGGCAGGTCTGTCTCAGGTGGGTGACCAGCTACGCCCGTCAGGACTGGTGAGTACACCCCCCTGGGGTGTGGGGGGGCAGGCGGGTGGTGCCCCCCCTGGGGTGTAGGTGGGACTCGTTCTACCCCATCTCCCCCCCCCCAGTATCTCCGGGGCTGCACTGTAGCCCTCCCCTCTGGCTGCCTGTGTTTTCCCCCCTGGGTGCGCTGATGGTGCGGTAGTCTACACCATTTCTCTTCCGTTCACTGACAGACGCAGCCTTCTTATGACACATGGGGTTATGCTCATCCTACTAGGAGTAGACTAGGCAAAAACAAACAAAAGCGTAGGTTGGCCCCTCCCAGGGGGCCGTCCTCACCTCAGCATATAATCCCCCTGCTCTGCATAGCACATCAGTTTTCTTTTGCCTAGTTCAAGGAGTAGACCTGGTTCCCTTTGGGATCTGCGGTCTCCTGAAGATTCATCTGATGAAGACTGCTATCAAGAAGCTGGCTGGTGGTATAGAGGATATCTCAAATCCAAATCTTTCCCCAGTCCGGCCGACACTACGCGACCGCCCTTCGGGGTGACCACCGCATAGAGCCCGTTCCGTGCGGGCGGCCAGTGGCTAAAACCCACTAGAGCCCAGTGACTAGGTACGCCTGTCCAAGGGCCTGGCCAGCAGCATGCCTCCCCTAGGGGATGGTAGGTCAGCTTTTGTGGTAAGCCGGCCGGTGGGGGCTCAGTAGAGGGACATTTTGGGTAGTACCCTTGTGAGGTTAAGCCTCCGTTCCCCCCCTCCCACTCCCCCCAGCCGCAGTACGGCACTGTTGCACTGACCGTTCGACTCTGCACCGACCGTCCGGAGCGCTGTGTTCGGCGGGTTACCGCCATTGAAAGATAGAGCACCGCTCGTTCATGGCCGACCACGCGGGTGTAATGGCAGCGTCCATTTGTTTGTGAAACCATGCGGTTCTCAGCCTGCGGTCTGGCGGCCTCCAGTGGTAGCTCAAGGAAGTGCAGCCCTGATACAGGAAGTGCTTAAAAACGGAAGTTGTCTTCCGGTTTTCGCTTGTACAGCGTGGCTGACACGCAGCAGGCTCCTGGCATGCAGTAGTTTGTGGGCATTGCTCTTCCGATCGGAGTGCTGAGGCATCTAAACAGCAAGTATAGCTGGCCCTTCCTGGGTGCTGGTAGCGGTGTCAAAAATTCGTGAAGGACATAGTCCCGACGTGAAGGAACTCGATGGTGACCTCCGGCGGTCTGGCGTCCGACTCTTGGCGTACCAAAGTGTTTGTTTACCTGCGACGGTAATGTGGGCGCACCAGCCGGTACTTGCTCGCCACGAGATAGAAAGTTACCGCCATTGGGCGGCTTGTGTCGCGAGGCCTGCCAGCCACGTCTCAGCTTGCCAGTCACGTTGTCACGGCATGACGCCGACCCCCCTCACCCTCCCCCCCTTGCCTCCGAATTGGAGTGTTCCCATGATGGGTTTTACAGGGAGATGACTCGGGGGTGGCCGGCCGAATGGTGTTTTCGACTGGATGGTAGGGGATCCC
>BLSH010374051.1:455593-469113 GCA_018402905.1 Glandirana rugosa | reverse complement strand
TTTTCTCTGAGTTCACTGACAGACGCAGCACCCACCCCTCTGCGTTGGTTTTTTACAGCTTGTTACGAACTGATGTGCTATGCAGAGCAGGGGGATTATATGCTGAGGTGAGGACGGCCCCCTGGGAGGGGCCAACCTACGCTTTTGTTTGTTTTTGCCTAGTCTACTCCTAGTAGGATGAGCATAACCCCATGTGTCATAAGAAGGCTGCGTCTGTCAGTGAACTCAGAGAAAAGGATTTTACGCTAAGTTATACAAAAAATCCATTTTTTTTCAGTGGTCCGGCCGTCATTTTCTTGTGGCGTCTAGTGCACACGGCGGCCATGTTTGCATGGTCCGCCGTGTGCTGGCATCTAGTTGGCTGGCTCGGTGGGCGGTCCCGAGGTGTCTTGGCGCCGCTGTCCGTCTGGAGCGCTTGCTACACGTGTGGGACACGGAGCGGCAGCAAACAGTAGCAGCAGCACCTCCCGGGGTTGGTGTGGGCGCGGTGGTGAGTCGTCCTGGGTGCCTCTGGGACCGTGTGCGGCAACTTGTGGGGTGGTGGGGGACGCCTGGTCCGGTTCACAGGCCTTGCAGGTATTTCCGGGGTGCGATGCAATGGCGGCTGAAGCCGGTGCTTCCCCGCCAGGGGTCTCCGGGCGCGCTGGGACCTGTGGTCCCTCTTGATAAGTTAACTGCGATCCTGGAGTCGATCCGTGACCATGGGGTGGCAAGGAAAAGGCCACCCCTTCCCCATCCTCTGGGGAGGACTCGTGATGGGGACCCCCCTGGAGCTGTCATAAGGCGAGCTCAGGGGCCCCTCCGATGAGGAGTCCTCGGGGGGCCACCGTGGCACGTGAAAGGGCTCAGGTGGGCTCATTGGTCTCAGCGGTACGTGAGATGCTGAAACTAGGCCCGGCTGGGGCAGCGCAGGAGGTGGTGTACACTTTTGGGTCATATAAGCCGGCCCGGGCTCCTAAGGTATTCCCTTATTTGCCGTATTTTGATCAGTTTGTCAATAAGGAATGGCAACGACCTCAGAGTTCTTTCGCCATGACTAAGCGTTTTTCTGTGCGCTATACCTTTGAGGATACCCTGTTACAGAAGTGGGCGTCCCCTACGGTGGACCCATCGGTGGCCCGTCTGAACAAGGCTCTCCATCCTTTAAGGACCCGGACTGAGGCGGTGTCCAAGGCGATGTTCCTTGTGGCGGGGTCGGCCATGCGGCCGGCGCTGGTGGCACAGGTGCTTAGGGAATCGGTGACCATTTTGCACTGAGATTTGGGAGGCCTCCAGGTCCCTCCTGAATCTGTGCAGCTGGCAGACCAGCTGGTACAGGGCCTTGGGTACCTCTGTGATGCGGCCCTGGACATGGCCCCCATGCTGTCGAAGCTCTCCATTTTCGCAGTCATTATTAGACGTCTGCTTTGGCTTAGATGCTGGTTGGGGGACCAGGCATCAAAGAAGGGCCTGACGGACCTGCCCTTACAGGGCGGTCGGCTTTTTGGGGCTTCCCTGGATGAGATCATTAAGGATTTCACAGGGGGGAAGAGCACTTTCCTCCAGGAGCCCAGAAGGGGTAAGGAGCCCCGACGTAGGCCGGGCCCCCCTTTCTCTACTCAGAAGAGTTTTTTTTCATGTGCCCCGCGCAGCGAGCAAGGGCTCTCAGCCCGTCAAGGCCACCGCGGGGGGGCCCAGAAGTGTCCTTGGCAGCGAAAGCCTGAGAAGTCCTCCTCCGCATGATGGGTCGCCCCCGCCCATTGCTCGGATGGGGGGGCGGCTCTTGGGGTTCGCGGACTGGTGGACCTCCCGCATCTCGGACCTCAGGGTGTGCAAGGTGGTTTCGTACGGGTACAAAATAGAGTTCTGTACCCAGCCCCCAGACAGGTCCTTCACCTCCAATCTGAGGCTCCCCCGTGGCGACGGCGGGCCCTGTTAGGGGCTGTGCAAGTCCTGCTCAGTCAGGGGGTGATTGTTCCGGTTCCCTCTGCGGAACGTTTCTGCGGGTTTTACACAAACCTTTGTGGTTCCAAAGAAGGATGGGGTCAGGCCTGTCCTGGACCTGAAGGCGCTCAATCTCTTTGTGAGGGCGTGGAAATTCACAATGGAGTCTGTCCGTTCTGTGGTGGAGGCGCTTCGTCAGGGAAACTTCCTGGCTTCCTTGGACATCAAGGACGCGTATTTGCACGTGCCCATATGTGCTCGTCACCTGCGCTTTGCTGTGGGGGATCTCCACTACCAGTTTGTGGCCATTCTGTTTGGTCTGGACTCCGCCCCCCGAGTATTCACCAAGCTCTTGGCTCCAGTGTTGGCCCTGCTGCGGCAGAGGGGCATAGGGGTGGTGGCATATCTCGACGACCTCCTGCGGGCGGAGTCGGCTTCAGCTCTGAGGGACAACATGGCCATCACCCTGAGCTCCCTGCGGGACTTCGGCTGGGTGATCAATCTCCCGAAGTCGGCGCTGACTCTGGCGCACCATTTGGAGTATCTGGGCTTGATTTTGGACACGGAACAGGCGAAGGTGTTTCTTCCTCTGACCAAGTTAATGACCCTCTAAGTAGCGGTGTGGGCCCTGCTGTCGCAGTGGTGGTCCTCCTTAAGGTTTTGCATGAGGGTGTTGGGGCTGATGGTGTCCACCTGCGAGGCAGTCCCGTATGCCCAGAGTCACACCCGGTCCCTACAGCGGGCGATTCTGCTGCGGTGGGACAAGTCTCCTTCGTCCCTGGATCAGGTGATCAGGTTGGATCGCCAGACCCGATTTTCCCTCAATTGGTGGCTGCGGGCCCCGGCCTTGGGGCTGGGGAAGTCGTTCCTCCCCTTGGAATGGATGGTGATCATGACGGACGCCAGCCTATCCGGCTGGGGAGGGGTCATGGGGCTGTTGTTGACCCAGGGTCGCTGGTCCCCGGAGGAGTCCCGTCTCCCGATCAATGGTCTGGAACTTCGGGCCATCTGGCTTTGCCTCTCCCACTGGTCGGGGAGGTTGTGCGGTCGGCCTGTCCGAGTTCAGTCAGACAACGCCACGGCGGTGGCTTACGTGACTCATCAGGGCGGAACGAGAAGTGTGGCAGCGGCATCGGAAATGGCCCACATTCTGAGGTGGGCAGAACTTTGCGTGCCGGCAATCTCCACCGTTTACATTCCAGGCGTCGAAAATTGGCAAGCGGACTATCTCAGTCGCCAGAGGCTGGATCAGGGAGAGTGGTCCCTGCACCCGGAGGTGTTTTACCAGATCTGTCAAAAGTGGGGCACTCCAGACGTGGATCTGCTGGCATCCCAACTCAATCGGAAGATGCAGACCTTAGCAAAACAAGGGATCCGTTGGCAGACACTGTGGACGCCCCCGTGGTCCCGGTACTGGCTCCTCTATGCCTTACCCTCTCTCAAGCTGCTTCCTCGCCTATTGCGCAGGATAGAGGCAGAGGGGATTCCAACCATTCTGGTAGTGCTGGATTGGCCTCGGCGTCCTTGGTACACCGACGTGGTGCGAATAGTGGTGGATGTTCCCTGGCGGCTCCCGCTTCGCGAAGATCTGCTGTCCCAGGGCCCCATCTTGCACCCTGCTTTACCCTCGCTGGCTTTAACGGCCTGGCTATTGAATCCCAGGTGTTAAGGGATTGGGGAGTCTCTGAATCGGTGATCCACAAAATGCTCAAGGTGCGTAAGTCCACTTCACGCAAAATATATCACTGCACCTGGAAGGCTTACATTGCCTGGTGTGAGGTGGGGGGTGGAACCAGCAGCCGTGTCTTCAGTATGCATGCGCCAATTATGTCAATAGCAGCGTATACAGTGAATATCTCCTAAAATGTGCAAGGTACCTACAAGTAAGCCTTGTTATAGGCTTACCTGTAGCTACAAATGGTGTAACAGAGTTTACAGCCACTTTAACAACACAGTTGAAGTACATATGTTTCCTAATTTACTTGCCAGAAGGATTTGTAATTTTGACAGGTGATTTTTGTGATTTACTGCTACTCATTAAAATCGCTTTCCCTTTTTAGCCCCTCGCTAGTTAGACAGAGAGGATAAGCCAATTTCAATGTCCAATGAGAGAATGGAGACAGATAAGTGTCATAGAACGTTTAATTTCTGAACCAGGAAGATACATTTTTAATCATTAACTACATTGTGTCACCTGTTTGACTGGGCACTGCTTAAGGCTCCATGCACACTGAAGCTGATAAACGACTGTTTATGGTCGTTTGGGCGTTTTTTTTTTTTTAACAGCCCAAAAAGTCCCCTTTATGTTATCCTATGTGTCCATGCCCACATGGAGGTTTGTTGTTGTTTAGCAGCAGTGGCATTTTTGGGCTGTAATCTGAACGCCCTGAATTGGCATTCAAGAGTCGTTCTTCTGACCACAAAAACGCTGGACGCCAATAAATGCTGCTTAAAGAACGTTTTCTAAGCAGTAACTCCTGCCACTAAAATCCGACGCCCAGAGAACGCCCAGTGTGCATGGAGCCTTAATGTGTCCAAATTAGAAGATGGGGGGGGGGCTGAGGGCGTGCAAGTAGATGCACACAGTCCGACTCCAGAAAATATCTGCCCCCATTGAGCTACATATACATTGCAACGAAGAGGAGGTCCAGCCTGGGTGAAAAAAATGAAAAGTCAGCAGCTACAAATACTACAGCTGCTGACTTAGGACACTTACTGTCCAGGGAACCTGCGATGTCTGTACGCAAGGCGATTTGTGGATCGCAACCTGAGTGCTGTCGCCACCATTCCTGGTAAGGGAACCCTACTGCACATGTGCGCTGTGCTTTCTTATTGGTCCGGCGGCGGGGCAAGAAGGTGGGAGGCTGAACTTCCGAGAGATGGGCCGCGGCCCTGTTTACCAGAAGCGGGGAAGGGGACCTGTCATAAACAGGTCTCCATTCCCCCCTCCCCCTGAAAGGTGCCAGATAGCATATAAGCGGAAGTTCCACTTTTGGGTGGAACTACACTTAAAGCAAACATTCTAACAGGCAGGTGTGCACCAGCCTCTGTTCTGTGAACTCAGTTAAATGGCTAGTAATTTCCTTAAACTGAGAGTTTGGTGCTTGAACCTGGCTGCTATTATCACAGTCTTAATACTGTAAAAAAAAAAAAGAAATGCTATCCTACATTCTTTTTAGCCAGAGATTTGGCTCTTGATGGTACTAAGGGCCAAATGTTGGTGCAGACCTGACCTGACTGCAAGAGAGGATCAGTCCTACTCTTGGAGTAAAATCCTTGGACTCACACCAAGTAAAGTACACCTACCTTCACGTGTTATGGTAGACTTTGCAGAATGTAGACTTTCAAGCCTTGAACATCATAGGGATAACACTCTGAAATGCCCTAGACCCTCAGCCATGCCATTGAAACCAGCAACCAAGAAGCAAGGTGGAAAATCTTGCCTGGGACAGCAGAGTCCATGACGTGTTTGAAAAAAGTAATACTAGGGTGTCGTACCACGCTCGCTTCAGCCATCACAATTCTGCAAAGCAGTTGAGGAAGAAAGGAATAAATCAAGACTTTACTGATGCCCCAGATCTGCTATTGCATGTACTGCTTATGCAAGCAAGTCCAGTTTGTTCAATCGGGAGGCCAGAATGTTCACACTGGTGTCCCCAACCTGTGAAACCAGTCTTGGAACACCTCTAGGTGCAGAGACAATGCTCCTAGGTCCAGGACCTGCCAACTGAGAAAATCTGCCTGCCAATTTTCCATGGCAGGGATGTACAGGGCTGGAACATAATGTTCTGCCCAAGACTGAATTCACTATAGCTTTTTTTACCACAAGAATTCTGTTTCCTCCATGACAATCAGCGCTTTTGCGCTGCCCTACTAGATTCAGATCAAATGACCTTTCAGCAGGTTGGTCCACCAAAGAGACAGCCAAATCACTAAAGCCTCGTACACACGGTGCGACCGTCGTACAAGAACAGCTTGTTGTACGATCATCCGACCGTTAGTACGCGTGATTAGAACAGCTGATGTGTGAAGGTCGTACAACAGAAGTTGGATGAGCGGACTAGAAAACTTCTGTTCTTCAACCAGTGGTCGTACGACTGTTGTACCGTGTGTACAGAAAATTTAGGCCAACAAGGTGTATGTGCAAAACATGCATGCTCAGAAGTCAGGAACGCCCGGAAGTGTCCGTTCGTGTAAACCTACGTTCCTAATTCACAAATCACATTCACCTGAACTTCCTCTTTATACGCTCGTAGCACGTCACTTGGTCGTACGATCGCTTAGTGCACGTCAGTATGCACGACACAATAGCCAACATACGATTTTGGACGTCCGGTCGTACGACCATGGCACTGTGTGTGAGGCTTTAGGACCCCTCCCTGGCCTGACAGGACGTCATCAGTATTTGCCAGAACACTGTTAGTAATGACTTTCCCAATGTCAGAGTCACATCCTGAAGCCATCAAGCCAAAGACAGCCTGACCCTTGGTGTGAATTGAATTGGTTTATGAAGAGGAAAAAACTATTTGTCACAGAATGTTATGTTGAGGATTCTAATAGAATGAAAGTAGGCAAATGGAACTGAAGGAGGTTACCATACCAGCCCCAAGACTCTGCGGAAGCAGATAGACAGCTTCTGGATTGGCGCACATGGACTTGAGACTGAAGAGTCCTAAGCTTCTCGAAGGGAAAGAACATCGTGGTCCTGTAAGTGCTCAGGAATAGCACCATTTCATGCAATGGGTCAGAAAAAGCAATGACTATTTAGCAGCTTTATGAACCTCTGTAACATCTAGACAGTCCTCAAGATCCCTTGCCAACTGTTCCATAAAGAAAAGACTGACCAAGTAGCCCACTATCAGGATACCTCAAGAGTGTAAGAGTAGCCAGCACCTTGACATACACCCAAGCTGCAGATGACAGGCCGAATGGAAGGGCCACGGACTGGTAGTGTGTAGAGGCTTGAAACAAAGCACAGGAACCGTTAATGTGCTTGACCGATTTGTAGGTGTCATCTTTTCATGGTAAAGAGAGACCACAGCAGCCTGATGCTTTTTAATTCTATCCAACATTTTTGGATGCAAATGTAAGTTCTTGAGGTCCAAGATGGGGCAAACTCCCCCTTTCTACAGCAGCGATTAGGGTTTACCCTTGGTCCAAGAGACCATAGAGCATCTGACGGATATTGGCAAGATGCTCAGGGGACACATGGAGATTCGAGGTTAGAGAGCAAGGAGGGGACAGGGAGCCCTGGTACACCACCTGCATCCAAACAATGAGGATGGAAGATTTCCAAGCATCCACAAAGGTCAACACACATCTCCCCACCCAAGAATGTTGGATCACATCTGCATTCTGAGGAGTTTGTTTTGTTGATTTGGCAGACTTGGAATGCCAGGTCTTGTGAATGGTTGGAGAACCAAGTTTGAAGGATGTTGACATGAAGGTCAAGAGCGTGGTAAATAAAGGGATGCTTCTGAGAAGACGTTTTCTGCTGGGAAGGGTCAGTACTTTTTCCCCCAGGTGGCATCATTGCTAGTAGCATTCAAAGTTGATTCAAAGAAATGCTGTTTCCTCAAAGACCATGTGTGAAAATGCTTCTTGAAGGTGAGTTCCCAAGTCCAACACTTAGAGCCTGTGCATATGCACTGACAAGAGACAAAACAATAAGACCCCTTTTACACTGAGGAGCTTTACAGGCGTTTTTGTGCTAAAAATAGCACCTGTAAAGCGCTTCTAAACTGCCTCCTAATCCACCCCAGCGTGAAAGCCAAGTGTTTTCACACTGGGGCGGTGCGCTTGCAGGACAGGAAAAAAAATCCTGCAAGCAGCATCTTTGGGGCGGTTTGTGAGTGGTGTATACACCGCTCCCAGACCGCCCCTGCCCATTGAAATGAATGGGCAGCAATTCCGAAGTGACTGAAAACCGTTTCGGAAGCGTCGCGCCAGCACTTTTTAACTCCTTAGCGGTTAAAAGCGCCCCGCTGCTGCCTGAATAGGGGCTTTACCGCTAACGCCCTGCCCGCCCCTGTGTGAAAGGGCTATAAGAGCCAGAGACATCTGGTCCATGTAATCAATGATTTGTAGATTTGGTAGAGAAGAAATAGTCAAAACTGAGTGCAAGGCTGAGGATGCTAAAGAGAACATGGTACTGGTAAGAGCTTCCAACATGTTATCAGTGGGGTCCTTAAAGGACCACCACCAGTATGGAAGTTGCCTTGTTAAGGCAAGAAATGGCCAGATACTCAGTAGGGATGGACAACTGTGTCAAACTCCTCACTAATATAGTGCCAGCAAATGTTTTGGAGGTACAAAAACCTGCTCAAAGTGTGTATAAAACGGAAAATTTCCTATCCAATACTTACTGTAATTCAGTGTTAATTTTGCCAGCAAATTTCAATTTAGTTTAATCTTAGTCTTAGGACCAAAATAGCATTTTAGTCTCATTTTAGTCTTCTGCAATAGTTTTAGTTGTATTTAGTCAACTGATATGAAATTTTCTGTTTTCCTGACAGACTCCATGGCAGCATACGTGTGGGAAATAACTCGCTACACACACAGGTGGGAAATGCTAAGCAAAGAAAATTTAATTAACACCGTCAACCGACAGTACTTGTAAACCAAAATTAACTTGAAGCTAGGGCAGCTCAATTAACTTGAAGTTAGGGCAGCTGGTTCAACACAGTAATGGGACATAAACGTGTTGATAGAATACGAGGAAGTTGCCCTGCAATTACTTCGGGAGCTACATGACACAAAGCTGCCCAAGATGTAGACCCACTCCTGGTCGGGTGAGCAGACACTACCTCCAAAGGAGCCAACCCTTGGTTCTGTGAGCCTGTTGGATGACCTAGGCAATCTGTGTTTCATGTGTTGTAAGTAAAGACAGCACAAGCCATTACTATACAGAAGCCATGTTCATTGAATAATAACCAGCAGGAACAGGAAACACCACACAGGAAATAAGTACAACAGAGATGCACCATAGCGTTTAATTTAAAGAAACATAACATCCATAACAATCTGTGCCACAATCGCCTTAAATGAGATACGTTCCTCTGTCTTTTCTGGCAAGAGAATGAACAGGCGTTCTGAAGCCTGAAGGAAGCTGTAGCTTGTAGATATGACTTTACAAAAATCTGAGGGATTCCTAAAATTGAAGGAAGGTACTGCTGAAAGTCGAATCGGGATTCGCTGCTTACTAGGCATGCGCTATAACCAACTAAGCCACATTGCGCCCTCTCCCACATAAGTTAGAACTCTAAAGTTGGGAGAACAATTTCTTGGCTCCCATGAAGACTAATGCACCCTTGGGAATTGAGTCAAGCATAGGTAACAGCACCGCTCGACTGAAAGAACATAAAGTTCTCCATGACCAGTAAACCAATCTCTGAGGCTTTTTATTCCAACGTGATAGTCGGGAAAAGGTGAACTCGACCGAGAGGCCTCCAACAGAGACAGCCCTAGAATACTCCACTCCAATTCCCAAGGGGGAGTTGAGAACAAAAGGGAGACTCCATTGGAAAACCTTCCTTATTCCGCACTCTGAGCCTAGCTGCTTCCTTGAAGAATTGTTGGACAGGAAGATACCTAGACCAAAAAAAAACCTGTGAAGGCCGATAAGGCTGACACTTGGGCTCCGAGGGAGCTGACCGATAGAGCCAGAACTAAATCCAACTGGAGGAAGCCTAGAATATTTAGAGCTGCTAGATCACTACATGATCCGTCAGCAGCAGACATGTATTGAACAACTTTTTTGACCAGATTCTCCTGTCAACTTTGTCTACGTTCATTCTTCTATATTCAAGAGAGCGGAGATGACTCTGGAAGAGGAGCCGAGGACCTCCAATCTCGAGAACCAGACCATCAGACGCAATGTAGAATTGTACTCCGTGACAGAAGGCCTGGCCTGAGGAGAAGGTGCATTAGGTTCCGGAAGCTGAACCATGCTAGCAAGGGGAACCATGACCTAATTGGCCGATAAGGCATCACTGCCACTAACACTACAACCTCTGTTCGGAGTCTTCTTAGAAAACCCAAGGTTGACCCAGACTGAAAGAAATGCATAGGTCCTACTGCATTCCCAATGATCCATCAGGGCATCTGCACCTGGAAACCTCCACATGTATAGACCATTCATTGTGGGCTCTGGAAAGAAAATCTGTTATAACATTTTGGACTCTGGGAACATACGCTGCTGAGCTGTAGGCTCGATTGTTCTGAGCCCAAGACAAAATTGGCTCCGCTTCCTGTAATAGAGAACAGGGTGTGAGTCCCCAGGCTGCCTTTCAATGTAGGAGACTGGCATAGTGGACTAACCTAAGAGCACTGACGCTCCCTATGCTTTATGGTGAAAGGCCTGAAATCTGCTTCCTGGCTCCCATTACTGGAGAAACCCCATGCAGAAGGCCGTCTTCTTCAGCTTCCACTTTATCCTCGGATCCGTAAACAGCATTGTGCCAATCATTTTAGACACTGAAAGGCTCAGGTGGGAAGAAGACAGGGCCAGGAGTATTCAGATCCAGAACATCGGGACCCAGAGCCAAGGCAATGATTCCCAAGATTATATTGAATTGAGTCCTGAAGCCCACAAGAGACTGAGTGGGCTCCAGGTGTCTCCTTGCCAGACCCAGCAGCCAGCTAAATTTGAGGAGCATAGAAAAGACCTGAGCTCTGTGTTCCCGCAGCTGCCCTCTGTCTTGGGACGGTAGGACGAGGACTTCCACGTAACTAGGCAGGCGTATGCTCCTTGTTTTCATAAGACTATAACAACCAATAAGACCCTGAAAACATGCAGGGTGATGTTGAAAGCCCGAATGGCTGGAGATGGAGCTGGAGACGGTCTTGACCTACAGTGCACTGAAGGAACTTGCGGAAGTCTTCTACAATGGGCACATGAAGGTAAGCTTCTTAAGTCTATTGGAAACAAGCCAGCCACCTGGCTGGACCCCCTATCGGGGGCAATGTTTCCACCTTGCACTGCTACTTTGCTGAAAATTGTCTCAGGTGTTCAAGGTCTAAAAACCAACCTCTGCAAGCTGTTCCTTTTCATGACCATAAGAGGGACGAGCACCTGCCCTGAAAACACTAACATTCAGAAACTGGCACAGCAGCATTTTACGACACCATAGACTTTCATTATGCTTTCTTTACCTCCAACGTGAGAAATACATGGAAATGACTCAAAGAAAATGGAGGACTTCTGATGGACCATGCATGTCCCGAAAAGACCACTTTAACATTCCAATAGTCTGAAGCCCAAATCAGTAGCTTCTTGGATCCCCGAGTTTTTAGCATACTTATAATGGGGATATCTGGTCTTCTCACCAGCTCTTCCTAAAATCCCATCCTGGACTCTAAAAACATGCGACCCATGCATGCTCTGAACTTTGTGCTCTAGACTGTCCCCTTCTGGCCTAGGCAGTGCTGGTCCTGAGGTAGTACCTCAACTTTCCAACTATGGCCCAGGTTACTGTGCGATCCAGCTTGCCAAAGATGAAGCTCCCTAAAAGGAATGCTATGCTGCGCCTATTAGAGGTGGGATAAGCAAGCCCAGGCCCCAGCCATAGCACTCACTTTGCCATAACTGACGAGAGCATAAGCCACTATGCGGCTGATGTAATTTGGAACCTTATCATCGAAACCAGTTTCTGAACTACAGGGTTTCTGAAAACGCTCCTGAATACTGCGTCCACATTCTCCATTCACATTTCCACCCTTTTCAATATGGCCACAAAGAGCCCAGGCCGATATTCAGGCTATTCACTGCATCTTCCAAGGAAGAGCAACATGCTTGCTTGCCTCAGTAAGGCCTTAGCAATTTAGAGAGGCAGCCTTTTTTTTTTTTTTAGTTAAAACGTTTATTTCAAGAAAACATATAGTATAGTACATTTAACAATTGGTTATTGTTTTGCTCTCATGTATCTGGAAGTATTCCACATTGATCTTTTTACAAACGGATATAGTTCACAAGGTATACATTCTGCCTGTCCATACATGTCATGTTAAGACGTCATTATTGCAAATCGTTTTTTGGCCCTTATATGCCACATCTCGGCCACTCCCCTGTGGACAAATCATCCACAGGAGGAGGGAGATTTTAGCCATCTATCCCAGATTTTATTATATTTTCCAGGGCACCCTCTATTGATATAGAGAAATCTCTTGAATGGTAATGTGTTATTCACCTCCGACACCCAGTCCCTTATCCCAGGCGGTTCCTGTCTCAACCACACTTTAGCTATAGTTTTTCTGGCAGCGAATAAAGATTCATGAAGGAATGTTACTGTGTGGGTGTCTAGAGCCTCTTCTGCAAGTATACCCAGCAGACATGTTTTGGAGGTTAACGACATGGGGGAGCCCATGATGTCATGCAGGAAGGCTATCACCTGTTTCCAAAAGTCCTGTATCTTCGGACAGGTCCATATCATATGATATAGTGTGCCTACTTCGCATTTGCAGATAGGGCAGGTAGACCGCCCTTCCGCATCAAATTTAGCTAATCTGAGTTGCATTAGATATGAGCGATGCAGTATGAATAGCTGTGTCAGTCTGTCGGATAGTTTGGGCGAAACCTTTTTACATGTGTCCAAAGCCTCACTCCAGTCCTCATCCTCCATATCTCCAAGGTCCTCCCTCCACTTTAACTTGAGGTCATATGCTAGTTTAGTTGCTGAGGGTGTTAATAACATATTGTAAAATGTAGATGTCAGTTTTTTTGCTTCCTCACCTTTGATTACTAACATAAGGGGATTATCAGCCAGGTCAAGTGGGGACCCCGAAAACTGAGACAAAGCTGCATGACGCAACTGCAGGAACCGAAAGAACATACTGTTCGGAAGGTTAAATTGTGCTTTCAACTCATCGAACGTTCTGAGTTTGCCATCTTTAAAAATTTGAGATATATAAATTATCCCTCTATTGCTCCATATTTCTGGATGTGGTATTGTTAGGAACTCTGGGAGTGCCTTGTTATGCCAAATAGGAGTATAGGAATTTATCCTCGGGGTCCCTAATTTATTGGATGCAATCTGCCAAATTTTCCTATAATGCCGTGTGAGGGAGCCCAACTCCCCACGTCTCTCATTATTGGAGCCCAGTTCTGTCGCGATTATGCAAAGTGGATCCGCCATCCCCCGCGCCCAGGTGGGGCAAAGAAGGTGGAGGAACCTCCTCCTATCCGATTTGTCTATATGAAACAGCTGGGATAGCTGTGCCGCTATATAATATAGGCCAAAATCGGTGGACCCGCGCCCCCTACCGCCTAGGTGAAACGTATTAGCGCTGTCTTGACCCGAGGTTATTACTCTCTGCACCCCTCAACCCGAGGGAGTGTGCCGTAATATCCTTTTAAACCGTCTAACGTAGGTTATTTAATCCCTGGGGCTCCTATTTAAGGATATGAGGATAAACCGTATTGTTCCGTGAGGGTCTCAAGGATTGTTATGGTGTAGGTCTTTATACCTCGTTATCTCCCTATTAAATATATAGAGTTTAAAAATTTCTACCGTTTGAGTCTTGCAAGCTACTCAACTTTCGTGTTAAATTGGAAGGCTTGTCATACAAGAAAGCCAAGGACGTCAACGCAGTACGTCGAA
>BLSH010374051.1:419814-432071 GCA_018402905.1 Glandirana rugosa | reverse complement strand
TACACAAAATTACAGTTTTCAGTGCAAATTTCAGTATTTAGGCTACAAGCAAGTAAGCTGTGCAAATATCAATGTGATTTAAGGTAGATAGCAAGGGAAAAAACATATTTCTGTTATTTTCAATATAATAAGGGCAGCAGATTATTTAGTCCATCAGTTTTGTCACCGAAGTCAAATTGTAGAGATTTCCCCTTAATTGCTGTTCCATAACCACCACAGAAAGTGAGGTGAAATCCCTGGTAGCCACCAGGATCACCAGAATTTATGTCCCCACTTCTAAAGACTTCCTGTCTCCATCACCTCCTGTTTTATCCCTCCAGTCTCCATCCCTCCATTACACCTTATCTCTATCACTCAATCCCCCCCCCCCCATCACTTCCTGTCACCGTCCCTCCATCACCTCCTGTTTCCATTATACCATCCTTCCATTACCTCCTGCCACTTATCCAGCGCACACTGCACTCATACAGCGCACACTACACTCATACAGCGCACACTGCACTCATACAGCGCACACTACACTCATACAGCGCACACTACACTCATACAGTGCACACTAAGAGAGAGAGCCTCCTGCAGCCTGGCTCATGGCTGTCTGTCAGAGAGAGCAGAGATAATGTGGGTGTCAAACAGTCACACACTCACTGTCCCGACTCTTTTTGGCTGGATTGAAGAGGAAGGTTACTGCACTCTCCACTGTCACCAGGAGCGCTGCAGGGTCAGCCAGAGCAGGGAGGCAGGCAGGAATCAGGAGGATCCATCCATCTGGAGCGTTTGCTCCGGTAGGGTGCTGGCTGGCGGTGGTATGGCGGGAAAATGCAGTAACCTCATTTGAGGGCAGATGGGCTGGGCAGAGGCACTAGCTGGCAGCAGGAGGAGTGGTCATCCAACTCGTCTCAGGGTCAGGATCGGATCTTCCAGCTCGCCACTCGAGGATTTCCGTAATTGCACATGCGCAGATCTGACCGGAGTCGATGGCCGCCGTTTTTACTGGCACTTTTCGGCTGCTACGGGCTTTTACGGACACCCAAAAAAACTGCACCGTTTTTACCGGCTGTCCGTAAATTTACGGACGGTTGGCAACACTGGGCTGCACCCAACCAGCCGATCTGAAGATCTGTGTCGGTGCTGACATCGCTGGACTCCAGGACAGGTAAGTGTCCTAAAGTTAAAAGTCAGCAGCTACTGTATGTGTAGCTGCTGACTTTTAATTATCAAAGGAGCGGCGGACCTCTGCTGCCTTTAAGTGGTTAAAGTCAGTTCACAGAAGGATATAATTAATTAAATGCATGCAGTTTATAGGTAGTGGACCAGTCATGCGGTATTTAAGGAATGTAAAAATATAATAGCCAGTTTTGAGTAGTCTCTGCCTTTTTGGATCAGTTCTCGCAACAATAATACATAGAAACCTAAATATGGAAATCATATTACTTAAAGCGGTTGGCTACCCAATTTTAATACTTTTACCTACAGGTAAGCCTATAATAAGGCTTACCTGTAGGTAAAATGAATATCCCCTAAACCTGTACGGTTTAGGAGATATTCCCTCTCCAAAATGCTTTGGAGTTACGGCGCATGCGCCGTGTATGTCATGGCGCATTCGTCGTATATTTCTCGGCAAAAGCCCGGCAGTAGGGACGGACATTGCCGGGGAGACGGGTCCCGCGCGCATGCGCAGGAGTGACATCTCGCGGCTCTGGCCAGTCACAGCGCCGGAGCCGCGTACCTGGAAGCAAGTTCCGGGGGAACATGTCCGCTCCCACAGAGCGGACCGAGCAGCCCGGTCGGATCTTCGTTTCAAGGTAAGTATTTCATAATGAGCTAGTATGCGGTGCATACTAGCTCATTATGCTATTGTCCTGCAGGCTGTCATTTTTTTTTTTTTTTTCAAATGGGTAGACAACCGCTTTAAAGTAGAACTAAAGGAAAAACTTTATTTTAGCCTTGGATAGAGTGGAGGTGGATTAGAACACCTGTCAGCTTTTTATTGTTGTCTGTGCCCCCCGTTAGGAGATCAGCCCTCTCTATGCTTGTCCTGTTTACCATTATCATTGAAAGTAAAAGTAAAAGAAAATTCCAGATTTTGGGTCATCCCCAGAAAAGTAATAGAGGGGAAATCTTCCAATGGGACACAGATGGGGGGGGGGGGGGGGGTACTGACAGGGGTTATAACCCTCCCTTACTCTATCCAAAATGAAAAAAGTTGTGTTTGTAGCTTTTAATCACTTCGGCCCCAGAAGGCTTTACCCCCTTAATGACCTGGCCATTTTTTGCGATACGGCACTGCGTTGCTTTAACTGCCAATTGCGCGGTTGTGTGATGTTGTACCCAAATAAAATTGATGTCCTTTTTTTTGCGACAAGTAGAGCTTTCTTTTGGCAGTATTTGATCACCTCTGTGGTTTTTATTTTTTGCGCTATGAACAAAAAAAGACAGACAATTTAGAAAAAGAAAAAAACAATATTTTTTACTTTCTGCTATAATACATATCCAAAAAAAAACTAACTAATGTATTCAATCAGTTTAGGCCAACATGTAACAAAAAAAAAAAAATCACAATAAGCACATATTGGTTGGTTTGCGCAAATGTTATAGCGTCTACAAACTATGGGATAAATTTATGGACTTTTATTTATTTTTTAATGTTTTTACTGGTAATGGCAGCAATCTGTGATTTTTAGTGGGACTGTGACATTGCGGCAGACAAATCTGACCCTAACTGACACTTTTTGGGGACCAGTGACATTATTGCATTGATCAGTGCTAAAAAAAAATGCACACTGGCAGGGAAGGGGTTAACACTAGGGGGCGATCAAGGGGTGTTCCCTCAATGTGTTCTAACTGTGTGGGGACTGGAACATCACAGAGATCGCTGTTCCCGATCACTGGCAACAGCAGATCTCCATGATGTCCACTGTCAGAATGGGGATCCATCTTTTTACATAGGCAGATCCCTGTTCTGCCTCTGTGTAACGCGATCGTGGGTCGCTGGCGGACATCGAGTCCATGGCACTCGCAGGTGCACTCCCGCGATGGGCAGCGGGCACGCGCCCACATTTTCCCATGCACAGATGTGTACGGTGGTTTGCGCAGGAGGGCTGACCTGCCGATATATATATATGCAGTGGCTGGTCGGTTAAGGCAAATAGACTGTGCAATTTGCAAGTTGCTCTAGAGCTTCGTAAATGAGGTAAAGCTTTACTTTACAAAGAATACCCAATCACATGCAAGGTGCTTGCACATGATTGGATGATGGAAGTCAGCAGAGCTCCCCCTCATTTACTAATCACTGGAGTAACTGCGCTTGCAATGTCCTCAGTCTATGTGCCTTTAGTAAATCCACCCATTACATAGTGAAATATATCTATTTTCTCCGGTCATTTCGCCAGATTTTTGGAGACTTTTTTTTGTGTGTATACAAGGAAATAATGCTGCAAACCTGCCAATCACTCCAAACATAATACAATGTATATGCATATCACAATGGTCTAATCCCGTCAGACCATATGTCCCATGTAGTGGGGATACTTTACTTATTCAGAATTATTTTTTAGAGATATCTTTGGCTCAAATATTTGCAAGACAGAAAGGGATTATGAATAGGCAAGTATTCTTACGACGGTGTAAAACTTGAGCTGTTAGGAGAGGGGTGTCATCAATTTGAAGGTTTGACAGATGGATACCAGGGTGACACTTTCAAGAATATCAGAGAATGACAATGGCTGTTCTCTAACAGAAAAAAACCCATCCAAAGATATAGCAATGGCTGCCAAATATCACAGCAAAAACTGACGGCTAGACTTACCGGTAACGGTGTTTCTACGAACCTTGCAGGGCGGCAACACCTGAGAGATGCTCCCTACAGGAAACACAATCAGTACACAGCTGTTTAAAAAGGCCCCACCTTACCCTTGCTCCTCAGTTGTTGTAAAGTAATTCTCCCAACCGATTCACAAGGGTTTATTGAAACACTTAGGTACTTACCACCTAATGTATACATTCTTCTCCACCCAATACAGGGCGGGAAGTAGGCCTGCCGTCCTGGAAGGTTTGTAGAAACACTGTTACCGGTAAGTCTAACCGTCGGTTTTCTCATCTCACCTTCCAGGACGGCAACACCTGAGAGGATAATAAAGAAATCCACAGGCCTACCTTAGGGTGGGACCACTGCCTGTAGCACCTTTCTACCGAAGGCGAGGTCTTGTTGCGAAAGAACCTCCACATAGTAGTGCTTCACTAAAATGTCTTGGCTGGACCAGGTGGCTGCGCTACGAATCTGCTCCCAGGAGGCTCCTGCTTTTTCAGCCCAGGAGGTTGCTAGGGCTCTAGTTGAATGTGCCTTCATTTTTTCTGGTGCAGGTACGCCTAAGCTCTCGTATGCTATTGTAATGGCTTGCCTTATCCACCTAGAGACTGAAGATTTTGAAGCTTGAAGTCCCTTCCTTGGTCCAGAGAAGAGGATTAAAAGATGATTAGATTTTCTAAATTCTTTTACCCTCTCTAGATAAGTGAGGAGGCATCTCCTGACATCTGAACAGTGAAATCTCCTTTCCCCCTCATTCTTTGGGTTATTATCACAAAAGGATGAAAGTGTCATTACCTATGGAACGCTGATGATACCTTGGGCAGATACATGGGATCTGGCCTAAGTATGAACCTATCTGGTAGGATTGACAAAAAGGGTTATTTTATGGACAGACCCCATAAGTCCCCTACCCTTCTGGCCGTAGTAATAGCCAGTAGGAAGGCTAATTTTACAGTCTAGAAAAAAATGTATTTAAATTTCTAGGGTTCAAAGGGGTGACTATATAATGGCTCTTACCCTAGTTCGGTCCCAAGGTGGAAACCTATTTTTGGTGACGGGGTAGCCCTATCTCTGGCCACCAAAAATCTTCTAATTAAGGGTTCTTTTGCTATCCTAGCCTCAAGAAAAACAGAAAGGGCTGCCACTTGTACTCGAAGAGTGTTGACCGCCACACCCTTCTCTACTCCATCCTGAAGAAATTCCAGGATTACAGGAACCGAGGTGGAAACAATTTGCTTTTGTTTACAAAAAGTACAAAAGATTTCCCAAACCTTAAAGTAAATTTTTGTGTTACCGGCTTCCTGCTCAAAAGGATTGTCTATCACTCTGTCTGAGCACCCTTTACCCCTCAGGATCAGGCTGTCAGCTGAAAAAACTCTGGTCTGGAAAAAAAATTCTGTACTTTTCCCTGCTGGGTTTGACAGGAAATTTCTTCCCGTTCTCTGAGGACCTGGCCAGAACCTTATCTAGACCTGGGCCAAACAACAAAGACCCTTCAAAGAGCAGACCACAGAGTTTTGCCTTTAAAGTGTGATCGCCATCCCAGGCTTTAACCCATATGGCCCTCCTGGCTGAATAAATCAGAGCATCTGTTATGGCTGTGGCTTTGACTGAATCCACAGCTGCGTCCACCAGAAAAGCTATGGCTTTCCCTATCACAGATAGTGAATCTAGGACTTCCTGAGACTTACTACCTTGTGAGAGGCGTTTACTAAGTCTCTCTATCCAGGAGACCGCATTTCTGGCGACACAGGTTGCTGCCAATGCAGGGACCATAGCCGCCAAGTTGGCTTCCCACGCTTTTTTCAGCAGGGATTCCAATCTTTGATCCATTGTGTTCCTTGCATCCTCAAAGGAGAGGTCAGACCTTTTTGTCACCTGGGAAAGGGCGACATCCAACTTAGGGACTTTTTAAGGAATTTTTCAGTTTCTTCCTCCTTGAAGGGAAACCTTCTTTTCCAAGTTTTAGGTCTAACCAGGCTCCTTTCAGGGAACTCCCATTCCTGCAGTACTATGTCCTTCAAGGACTGGTGTAAGGGAAAACACCTTAGACTGGCTTTTAATCAACCCCCTGTACATCTTATCTTGTGCAGAGGCTTCTTTAACTGGATCAGCAATTTCTTCAGAGGTATAGATAGCCTGAAGAAGTCCTGCTAAGTCCTCCAGGCCAGAGATGCCTGGTAAACTTGATGTCTTCTTCATCACTGAGGCCTGGAACGCGCAAGGTCCTCCCCCTGGTGTTTCACACTGTTCGGACTACATTAAAATGGCGCCCGCTGCACAGGGGGAAGACAGGAACAGAGGGGGGGGGACCTCAGTTACGCCCAGACCACCTGCACAATGCCGTGTTGACGACCTGTGAGAAGCTCTGAGGTGGCAGGTTAATGCGGCCCTCACCGGCGTTCCTAAACCTGGCTCACAGGGGAACCATCCGACTCTCTGGTCTTCTGGTCAGAGGAAAATAACAAACGTTTCGCTGTGGAAGAAACACAATCAATACTGAGGGACAAGGGGTAAGGTGGGGCCTTTTAAACAGCGTTTCCTGTAGGGAGGAGCCTTTCATCTCTCAGGTGTTGCCGTATTGGAAGGTGAGATGAGAAAATTACTTTAAAACAGGGTTTTGAAACCAGGGTTCCATGGAAGCCACCAGAGGTTACCAGGGGAAATAGTATCAAAAACTGCACACATATATAAATACCCTTCCTCCACCAATAAAAAATATATGTGCGTAGTTTTTTATACTATTTTCATTAAATATTTGACATTTAAGATCGAGAGGGAGACTGGCTAAATGACCCAATGAAGGCAGTACGGGGAATGCTATTAGGGCAGAGAGTACTCCTGCCCTGAACTACTGTGCCAAATCTTCCCCCCGGGAGCTAAAGCCAAAGTCTTAGCAAACTAGCCCATCAGACAAAAAGTTCTCTCTAAAAGGGGTACTTACAATCCTCTACAGTAGTGGGATGAGGGTTGCCTTGATTTAAGCAGCTGGAGGCAATAAACCCAAGAAGACCAGGGGGTGTGCACTGGCTAGAGTCCAAAGTAGCTCAGAAGGGCCATAAAGGGGCAGAAACTGCCTCGAAAATGAGGCTGCTTAAGAGCAGTACCAATCAAAAGTCATACAGGTGCCATTCAGCTGAATAAAACACAACCCATACTGGACAATGGCATCAAAATATTAAATCTTGCCATCCCTGACTTAATGCACTCTACAGGGGAACAATAGTGGAGTGGGCAATTCCCTGTAAGAAAAAAAAAAAAAAGGCACCCTGGGATGAATGTTTAGAGGGCTTCTGAAATGACTTTGTCCTCCACAATAGCCATACCCAGGGGCGGACTGACAACCCATAGGGCCCCCGGGCAATAGAAGATCATGGGCCCCTCCCGTGTCCCTGTCCACACTCAAGCCAAACAAAACACCACCTACTTATTGCACTGCGCCCACATTACATACGTTCACCCCTACAGATGTGGGAAAGGTGTCCTGAGTGCCCACGCTAGCGTGCCCGTCAGGCCAGGTACTGGAGCTCAGTGCTGGAACTTGGTCCGGCACTGGGTTCCAGGATCAACACAGATCCCTTGGGACTGAAGTACTAGGAGCCTCTCATGGGGCCCGCTGCTGTCCAAGGGTTCTTGGGCAGTGCACGAGTGCCCTTATGGTCAGTCCGCCCCTGGCCATACCACTGTAGGGCAGAGCTCTGAATCTATAAAGCACCCTGCGGCTAAAGCCTCGTACACACGGGACGATCGTACGTACGATCGTCGCAAATCGTATGTTGCATAATGTAACTTGAAAAACAAGAAACAAACCCCCTAGATGGGACTTACAATTGGGAAGACCAACTCATTCAGAAAGAGAGAATATATTAAAATGAACAATATTTATTGATATAATTAAAAAACAACAAAAACATATCACAGAATTAGAGCCAGAAATGGACACAATACAAGAATAGCAAGAGGGAACAAGCCAGATGAAAACCTGGATTGCACCCGCTGCCTAATCAGACAAAAAATGATGACAGTGACATAAGACCACTGGACTGCCTCACAGGGGGTCAGAACAGGATCCAACGCGTTTCGATGTTAAGGTGGTAGATATCTTCCTCAGGGGTAGATGGTCATAAGTTAAAAACACGAAAATCATCCGGAACCAGATACTTCATAATTATAGTATAGTAGTCGGGAGACATCCACTTAACACTGTATTTGAGAGGTCTGTAATAACAAAAAGAAGACAGGATACCAGATGTTCACATATGGTAGCCCCAGAGAAAGGGGCACCTAGGGACCAAGGTGCTATTGTCTAAGCCAATTCAAATATAAGGTACAGCACCAGGTGTCTTAGGTGCAATGTAAGTGTGTCCGTCCTAATCCTCCAAACCATCCGGGCGTTAATGTAACTTGCATACTGACTGCACTACACGATCGTACGAGCACAGAAGAACGTTCAGGTGCATGAAATTAGCATCCGGCCGTTCCTGACTTCAGAGCATGCGTGTTTTGCACAATACAAGTACGACCTTCATATGTTCGACTGTTCTAATCACACATACAAACGATCAATATCGCATACAACGGTCGTTAGTACGACCTGCTGTATACGATCGTCGTCCCGTGTGTACGAGGCTTAACTCAACACATTGTGCTACGGGGAGCACCTACAGCAAGGTCCAATCCTGAAAGCAACTTTACAGGCCAGTGCTGAGTCTTCCATGTGGTGAGGTCTGGGTACGGTCCCCAAAGATGCTTCTGGAAAGTCAACCAATCTGAAAGCTGCAAAATAAAAAAGCCACAAGGTCTATGGTGCAGCCATGTTGTGATAGAAAGATCACCATGAAAAAAAATCCAGAAAGAAAAAAACCCATATGCCCCATTAGAAGACAAGCGGTGTATCACATAGGGCAGGGGTGTCAAACTCCATTTCAATTTCATTGAGGGCCACATCAGCATTATGTGGCCCTCAAAGGGCCAGTTGTATTTGTAAGACTACATATTAAGGGCTAGGGCTTTTTTTTATCTCAGCAAAAGGTGTAGGAACTCCACTACACCCACCCCCCTGTCGAACCACATCGAAGGGTGGGTGTGACCAAATTGTAGTACCAGTGGGATGATTCTTAAAGGGGCAATAGATACCAGGAGTGCGTTATGTGCGGATGCACTATGTACAGAGTGCAATTCCAGGGGTGCCCTATGCACAGAGAGCAGAGTTCAAAGGTGCAATGTGTGCAGCGTGCAGGGTTGAGGAATGCACTACAGACTGCAGGTTTTAGGGGGTGTTCTATGTATATTGTGCAGAGTTCAGGAGTGTGCTACTTACAAAGTGCATAGTTTAGGGGTGCAATGTGTACAGAGTGCAGAGTTCAGGGTTAAGAAGTGTACTATATACAGGCTGCGGGGTTCAGGGGTGCAATGTGCACAGAGTGCAGGGTTTAAGGGTGTACTATGGACAGTGTGCAGGGTTTCGGCTGGGAAAAAAAAAAAAAAAAAAAAGCTTGAAGTGCGATGGCCACATGAAATGGCCTGGTGGGCCAGATTCGGCCTTGTGTTTGACACGTGTGTCCTAGGGCATGGGTGCTCAAGCTGTGGCCCTCCAGCTGTTGCAAAATTACAAGTCCTATGATGCATTGCAAGGCAGAAAAGTTACAAGCATGACTCCCAAAGGCAGAGGCATGATGGGACTTGTAGTTCCACAACAGCTGGAGGGCCACACGTTGAGCACCCATGACCTAGGGACACTAGCTAAAAATCGAGGCTTGCTGGGAGGGGGAGGTATTACACGGAGGATGTCCCAGCTGCTTTTTTTGCCCAATCACCTGAAGGTAACTGCATATAGTCCAGTTGTAAGGAGTTACTGTAAAATCAGGAAAATGTTGTTCCCCCCCCAGCAACAATGCCTAATTCTGAAGGATAAAACAATAGCATACAACAATTTCAGCTTTTGCAAACTTTAATATTTTGAAACTAAGCCCCTTTTATTTGCATCTTTGTAGAAAAATCTGATATGATGATAACTTTGCTCATTTTATTATAATATCCTCAAGGCCATATGCTTTCTGCATGATAGCATTTCTGTCTGTATAAATTAATTAAAGTAGATATAAGGTTTGGATAGAGTGGAGAGGAATTAGAACACATTGCCAGTTTTTATTGCTGTCTGTGCCCCCCCGGTAAGGAGATCCACCTTCTCCATTTGTCCTGTTTACCATTATAATTGAAAGTAAAAGAAAATCCCAAATTTTGGGTTGTCCCCAGAAAAGTAATAGAGGGAAATCTTCCAATGGGGACACTAGTTCTGGTGAGCTGGGGGTCCCCAAGGAATTGCCTTTAAATTTGCAGAGATTTCCTCTTACTTCCTGTTTGACTATGAGACAGGAAGTGAAGGGAAATCTCCACAATGGTGCACAGAGGGCGGAAAAAAAAAAAAAATCTGACAGGGGTTATAACCCTCCCTTACTCTATCCAAAAATGGAGAGAAAACGTTTTGCCCATACTTCTACTTTAATTTACTTGTGACCCTAGCATTCACAGGGAGCAGATCAGGACACAATCAGCCCTTTCCACTACAAACACCGAGAGGCGCCATTTCTCAATATGCTCCGTTATGTTGTCCCATTCAGTAGTCCCCAAAACTACAACGATTCTGAAGTTACTCAGGGAATGCACATCTTAATTTTTTTTAAACAGATTCAACACATCCTCCATATCATGTATTCTCCTTTTCAAGACCAAAATTCTTTTTAAATTTAGGCCATGTCTAATAAAATGACACTTCTCCCTTAAAGTGGTTGTTAAGCCACTATCTCAGCTGCATCCTAGTGCCTGATAAAATAAACCCACCAAAACAAAACCACATGATTTCTACCCGTTTTAACAGCGTCTCCCAGCGATCATGTGACTCCAGGCTCTCAGCTCTCCCTGTCTGATATCTCCAGTGGGTGGGGCAGAGATTCCCCTGCTGACCTCAGGCAGGGAATAGAGGAGCAGAGAGCCTGGAGTCATGTGCTCGCTGGAAGACACTGTTAAACCAGGTAGAAATCTTTTTTTTTTTTTTTTTTTTTTTTTTTATAAAGCGCAGGCACTAGGATGCACTTTTTATCTGACAGAGGGGTTGATATAAAGTAGGGATATGCAATTAGCGGACCTCCAGATGTTGCAGAACTACAAGTCCCATGAGGCATAAGAAGACTGACAGCCACACCCAGAGGCAGAGGCATGATGAGACTTGTAGTCTTGAAACAGCTGGAGGTCTGCTAATTGCACATCCCTGAATAAAGGTCAGATAGTTTTGAAGCAGAAGGCAGAGGAGCAGATCAGGCAGATAGAGAGAGCTGACAGGCAGATCGGGGAGGGGGACTGAGGGAGATAGGAGAGCTGCAGATAGCAGCGGATGACAGAGGAACGAATATTGACAACGGTGTCAGAGCTCAGCAGCCCTGATACATCATGGTCAAAGTACAGGGGGAAGGTGGAAACTGGCAGAATCAGCCAGGTGTTTCAGGTGATACAGGGTGCCAAATGATACAGCACAAGCACTGTGTTGTGCGTTATGCTTTATAGGAACAGGATCCATTATTTTTTGGGTTAACAAATGCTTTAAATTGTGGTCATCTGAGTTTTTAACCCATGGGAGAAAGGGAGATCAAGTTTGCAGATTGAGTTGCAAATACTCTAAAAAAGGGATTTTATTAAAACTTACCGTAAAATCCTTTTCTCCGAGTTCACTGACAGACGCAGCTCTTCATGACTTTGTGGGGTTTTATGTTCGTCCTACCAGGAGTTAACTAGGCAGGGAAAAGAAATCAGCTGGCCCCTCCCCTGGGGGCCATCCTCTTTTCCTACATTAAAACCCCCCCCCTCACAGAGGAGCTCTCCAGTTTGTACACAAGCCGTACCAAAACAGAGCCCAGAGGGGTGGGTGCTGCGTCTGTCAGTGAACTCGGAGAAAAGGATTTTACGGTAAGTTTTAATAAAATACCTTTTTCTCCTACGTTCACTGACAGACGCAGCTCTTCATGACTTTGTGGGGACGTCCCCAAGCTGTGTCAAAAAAGAGGGGTGGGTAAACGCAAAACAACTGTACCCAACAACCTCTGAGGAGGCGCCAGACGCGCCTACACTGCCGCCTGCAGAACTTTGCGGCCAAAAGCAGCATCCGAAGATGCAAACACATCAACTTTGTAAAACTTAGTGAAAGTGAAAACCGGCGTTTCAAGACGTCCGCCGTCACATCCGCGCAGACCGCGGAGGAGTCTCCAACAACCCATGTCAACAAAACGCAAATGGGTGGGGAGAAAAAACTGTGTCGAACCCCTGCAGGGGTGTTTCAGTACTTCTCGACGCAGACAGTCACTTGCATCCTCTTTTTCCCTAAAATAATTTTGAATGGCATTTTAGGAAAAGAGGCTCAAGTGACTGTCTGCGTCGTGGGTGGGGAGACCCGAGACAAAAC
>BLSH010374051.1:403244-415681 GCA_018402905.1 Glandirana rugosa | reverse complement strand
AGGGACGCCCCGCACACAGCCACACACCCACAGGACCCAGAGGACAGCACCCCACCGCCACCAGTACCCAGAGGGAGCCCAGCTATACTTGCTGTTTTTGCTGCCTGATAGCGCCAAAATCGCTCAGAAGAACTGCCTCTGTCAGCCGCCGTTTTCAGGGAGAAGAAGAAGCTGCAGCCACGTGTAGAATGCAGAGCATGCAGTGAAGATGGCCGCCAGGAAGCACTAGAGGGTGAGCACACCTCTCAGGCAACTTGCAGTACCGATTATGGCCGCTCCGAACGCTAGAGGGAAAGCCCCATAGACTGAAAATGTCCGCGGCTACGGCAAAATGGCGGCGGTCCGCCGCAAAATGGCGGCCGAAGACCGCATGGCGATGCTGGACGAGAAGGCTGAACGAAGGTACAGCGCTGGGCAGGGGGTGGGGGTGGGGGGTGGCAGGGGGCAAGATGAGAGGCCGATTCCCACCCGGTGGCTACCCTGGACAGCTACAGGAGCAGAGAAAAAAAATTGCATTTGCGGACGTCGGGCCCTCTCACTCCCCATGTGGGGAGGGAGGCAGGGCGCTCACTTACCAGTCCGACGCCACGGTAGCCACCCAGATGCAGACTTTCCACCCTTGGCGGGGGGGGTCACTGCAGGCCCAGGGTCACCCTGCCGAACGAATCGGGAAGGGGACCAATATGGGGAATCTCACCCCGGGCCACCCGCACGGAACGGGTAAGATGCGGCGGGTCCCTGTGTTGGGGCCGGCTTCGCATCATGTTGGCCAGGTCTGGGAAAGTACAGAGCACGAAGACTCGATGCCCCGACCGGCTTCTTGATAGCAGATCATCTTGATTGCAGAAAAAAGAAAATAAAAAAGAAAAATGGTCACAATAGGACCGCAGTTCCCATAGGGAAGCCAGGTCAACTCCTTGCGAACTAGGCATTGAAACTGGAGAGCTCCTCTGTGAGGGGGGGTTTTAATGTAGGAAAAGAGGACGGCCCCCAGGGGAGGGGCCAGCTGATTTCTTTTCCCTGCCTAGTTAACTCCTGGTAGGACGAACATAAAACCCCACAAAGTCATGAAGAGCTGCGTCTGTCAGTGAACGTAGGAGAAACATGCATTGCCTCCTTCCCAAATCCAAAGGCAAATCGATCCCACCTGGTCAACGTCCCTCTCCTTCTCAGGTTTTCCAATATCTGACATTCCCACACAATTGGGATGATTTCACTAGTACAAACACCTCTTCCTTTTGTTCTATTTTTGCCTTTTCTCCAGCAACCAATTTATTCATTTTCAAATACTAAACAGAAAGATGTGGGTATCTAAAGGACAGGCACATCAAAACCTTGGTGGCAATATGCAGTCCTTACATGCTTCACCCTAAAAAAAAAAAAAAGGGATAGGTAATAGGCAACAGACATTTGCAATCCATTGGCAGCTCCTGATACCACCAATGAATACTCCATAAACCCTCACCAAAGCCACCACAAATTTCCAAACTCATCATATAAAAGGGAGATGGGATACGCAACATCACTTCTTGTAGCTACACTACTCAGGGGAACACATGCCTTGGGTATTAAACACTCTGTACGCCTAGTTTAATGGACCTCATTTTTTAAGGGATAATTGGTTTCTAGATGGTGGCCTGTGCTGTATACATCAGTATGGCAAGCATTTGTTACAACCATATAAAAATATAGAAGGTATGGAAATGGTATGTAGGTTTAGGGAGACATTGGAATCTAGCATCCATTTTTGGTGGGACTAGAAGACAGGAGTTTTCATTTTTGCCTGTATAACCCAGTTAGACTAAAAGCAAATCTCAAACTGCTGTTTAAAGGCACACTCTACACATATTGTGAAATGATCATTTAATAGCTAAAACATAGAACAAAAATCAATTTATAAATATTTTTTTTTCTACCGTTAATGCAGTTAGCATCAGAAATATCATAACCCTTCCTCAGGATACAATGTATTAGATTCAATTCTACAAAAATCTGACAGCAGATGTTGGATTGTAAAGATTTGTTATAACAATAGGTGATCCATTTTTTTTAAATATTTTTCTTCCTTAAATACAAAAATGTTCATCAAACACAAAAATGTCCAGATATTTATTCCATTGTGAACCGTTGTGAAATACATGCAGGAGGTAGAAGTGATGTTATGAGCAATGGGTCTTGTACTGCATGAGGTCCTGAGATTTGGTTTGAAAGTCTAGAAGTAATTTGTAGTATTATATGAAACTTGTCCAGATTATAAATAAGTATTAGGAAAGCAAGTAAAAATCGTAAGGGAGGAATCTGTAAACATGACTTCTCATGATTCAGTGCTAAACCCAGTTGGATTTAATGACTGCCACCGCCACAAATCTTCACCTGTAAAAGAAAAAAAAAAAAAAAAAAAAAAAAAAAAAAAAAGGAAGAAGAAGAAGAAGAAGAAGAAGAAGAAGAAGAAGAAGAAGAAGAAGAAGAAGAAGAAGAAGAAGAAGAAGAAGAAGAAGGGGTACATTTTTAGTTCTTGGAAGAATTTCATTCAGTTACAAATTTGGTAGTAGTTAGCCATAATTCTGCAATGTCCATACAGTTGAACATTACCACCACAAATATCAGTAAACTAATAAACTGAATATAGAAGCGCTAAAACATCATGATGTGATGTTGTAGCGCTGTTATATTCAGTTTATTATTTTATTAGTTTACTGATATTTGTGGTGGTATTAACATTTATTAATAGCAGCAGCTGGGGCTGCCATTTCCATTCTTAAAGATTGGGGTGGTTGATTTAGTGACTGGCATTCATTTAGCGCCGATTACCTTATTGATTGCTCTTCAGAGGGAGTATTAATTTGGTTCATGTTAGTTGAATATTACCAATTACTACTAAATAAATCATATCCTAGATAAAGAACCTTCACCAGCATGCATTTACAAATGCAGTGTTGAAATTGCAAATTTATCTAGCACTGGCTTAGCTGTCAGATGTGGGTTTCCTGACAGGTTGTATGCGGCATTAGTCAGGCCTCGTGCACACAGGACATTTTTACAGCTGCTTTTAGCAGCATCAGTCTTTTTTTTTTTTGCAGCTTAAAAACACCTCTCTATGTTATTCTATGGCCTCATGCACACACAGGCTTTTTAGGAGCTGTAAGTGGCATAGGCGTTCTCAAGCTGCAAAACAAAAACAAAAAACGACCAGTGCGTTCTGATGAGCAGTGTTAGAGCTGTAAAAACGCCTGATGCTGGTAAAAGCTGCTCAACGCTGGATACAGCCGCGTTAAGCCTCGTCAGATGTTTCTCATGCCTTTGTTCAAAATCAATGGTTCCCTATGGAAGCCCACTGATTTGAATAGAAATCGCACCAGAAGTCTGATCATGATCGGTGCGAATTGTGAGTTGAGGATTTTGAAGGGGAACCCCCGGCAAAATGAAAAAATAAAACTGGCGTGGGGTTCCCCCCAGGACAATACCAGACCCTTCGGTCTGGTATGGATTTTAAGGGGAACACCCCACGTCAAAAAAAACACAACACAGGCGTAGGGGTCCCTCCAAGATCCATACCAGACCCTTATCCGAGCATGCAGCCTGCCAGGTCAGGACCATACCAGGTCACATGCCCTCAACATGGGGGGGAACCCCCCCTCTCCAAGGCACCCTGTCCCCATGTTGATGAGGACAAGGGCCTCTTGTCGAGGCTGACGAGGCTTAACGCGGCTGTATCCAGCATTGAGCAGCTTTTACCGGCATCAGGCGTTTTTACAAGGCACCCTGTCCCCATGTTGATGAGGACAAGGGCCTCTTCCCAACAACCCTGGCCAGTGGTTGTCTGGATCTGCGGGGGGGGCACCCTATGTGAATGAGTATAGGGTACATTGTACCCCTATCCATTCACCCAAAAAATAAAAAGTGTCAAGAAGTGAAACCACTACACAGGTTTTTAAAGTAATGTATTAAGGCAGCTCCGGTGTCTTCTGCTTCTTCTCCCTCCGGCGAGGTCTTCATCCGCCGGTTCTTCTCCCTCCTCTCTGCACTGTCTTCTCCCCCTCTCCGGTTCTTCTCCTCTCTGCGCTGTCTTCTCCCTCTGTTCTTCCTCCAATATTGCCTTGATGCCCTCTCCTGGGGTAATGCGGAGTCCGCCATGTGCCATGACCTATATAGCCATGGGGCGGGTCCACCCGATGACATCTGGATGCCCCACCCCCTTGTGATGTCACCATCCCATCAGGCAGTGATGTCACAAGGAGGCGGGGCCTCCGACCCTTGTCCTCATCAACCTGCCCCAAAGCACCCTCCCCCCTAATCCAATAAGTCATAGGGACATTTAAGTCAATGTACTAAGTAAAATTGTTGTCACGGCCCAACTTTCACCTGTTTCCTGCTTGAGAGGAAAGCTGAAATACATCAGATGTTTTGGCCATCAGTAAACTAATCATTTGCCCAACTCCATAATACCATATCAATCAACTAGAGGCAAGTATAATTACTGTTAAATTGGAGATCACTTTCCTCAAAATCAGGAGCAACTGATATACTATAGGGACAGCCTTTCTTAATCAGGGTGTTGAATCACCCTGGGATGTTGTTTGGGTTCTTCATGGGTTCCTTGGCAAAATGCCTGAAAATTGCCCCAAATTGTCCAAAAATGGTCAAGCTGGAGGGTAGATCAAGCTTGCCTTTTTTGTTACACAAACCCAAAGTTTTTTGAATGTTTTAGAATTGTGGAGCATTACAACAGTGGGCACTATGTGGGCCAGATGCCAGTGCCTAACAACTGGTTGACCAGTCAGTGGCAGTGTGCAAAGGTAGATTTGCTTTGGAATTATAAAATGACCTCTAAAGTTTAGGGGGTCCTACATGTGTGGATGCTGCTGAGTTATGTACAGCCATTTAGTCTTACGTTAGAAATTCTATCCAGTTGCTCTGAAATGTAGCAGCCATTAAAAGGCTCCTGCTAAACATTTGCATACCTTGGATAAATAGCTTAATAAATAATAATAATAAAAAAAACTTGCCCAAGTAACCAAAGTTTAAAAAAAAAAAAAAAAAAAAAAAAAAAAAAAGAAGGAGCATTTAACACAAAGTAGAATTGCCAAGTACTCAAGTTCAAATTGCAAAATTGCATAATGTCTTGGCCTAAATAAATGTTTTCCAATATATCACTGCAGAAAATCATCATTCAGTACCACTAAAACAATTTTATTTAATTTGCAGATTTTTTTTTTTTTTTACTTTTTAACTTACACATTCTGTCCAAGCCAAATTCTGCCTTCCAGCCAAGGTCCTCTTTAGCCAGAGTTGGATCTGCGTAGCATGTTGCAATGTCCCCCTCCCTTCTTGGTGCTATGTTATATGGAATCTTGAAACACAAAAACACATTGCGTCACTTCTCTTATTAATATGGTTTACTTAAAGTGTTACTAAACCCAGGACCCTGCATTCACTATATCTGGTCTCCCACAGTACACAGAACATGGGAATGTAATTATTTTGGTAAATATAAACTAATAAATACCTTTTCTCATCAGCAGTATACTGTACTGTATAGCAGTCTTGTGACTTCTATCAGTGTCTGGTTAAAGAGGAAGTAAACCCAGATGGGGTTTACTTCCTCTACGTACTCCTGTAAAGTAGAAACATAATGGGCGACTATGCATCGCATAGTCGCCCATTATGTGCAACTTACCTGCAAACAAAGCCAGCGACGTCCAGCGATGTCCTCTGTGCTGGCGGCGTCCATCTCCTGCCCCTCTTCCTTCTGGGGCCGCAATCTCCGGCTCTGTGACTGGCTGGAGTCGCGTGACGTCACTCCCGCGCATGCACGCGGGAGCCGCCAGTCACGGCACGATCACAGTGAAGAAACGGCACGGAGGCCGTTTCTTCACTGCACATGTGCCGAAATTACGTCGGCACAGCAAATACACTGCATATCTCCTGAACCGTGCATGTTTAGGAGATATGCATGGCACCTACAGGCAAGCCTTATTATAGGCTTACCTGTAGGTTAAAGTGGTTGTCACAAGTTGACAACCACTCTAAAGCTTGTAGTAGTTTTCATGCTGACTGTCCTATAAGGCTGCAGGACCCCTGACCCTCTGTCTGGACAGTGCCGATTGGCTCTGTGCTGATCACATGCACCTTCCCAAGAAAAAAAAAAAAAAAAAAAAAAAAAAAAAAAACTCTAGAAATACACACCAAACTGAACATGTGCAGAGTGACTCCAAAGGCTCTGTCTAATCAGGAGATGGCTTGAGAGCCTTTTTACGCAATGCAGAGGATTAACCCCTTAGATTCCACAGGGAGTACGACAAGCACGCTTTATTGCATGCACAGACTGATTTTACTGTTGTGGGTTTTGCAACATTTTAAAGCCAAATTGTAGCTTTTTTTTTCATAAATAGTTGGCCAAAAATTCTAACATTAAAAGTGCAGCCTGTGCTGCAATACGCTGTTGGCTATATAACCACAGTGCCCTGCATTCACATACAATGATGCAGAGAGCGGTGCTAAAGTAATCACATTATTGATACTCTCTGCTTTGAGGTTCTCCCACTGCCTGATCAGACAGAAGACCCTGAATCTCACAATCGGCCTGTAGATATCTGAAAAACCAAAAGGGGAGGACCACACAGCAGGGGTAAAGGCCTGGCAATACGCATTAGTTTTGTGTATGGATAAATTTATAGTTTCTATACAATGTCAAGGTTCAGTCAGCTTTAACAGATCAAGGTGTAAAAGCGTAAGAGTTATTGAAAATAAAGCTGTAGTGGCTCAACGAGGTTGAGGATGTTAACAGGTTGAAAGATTTGGTCCTCATAGCCCAGAATAGGCAGGAGCAATATACAAAAACATGGTCAAGCAGAAACCTTTCCATAAAACGAGGGCAAAGTCCTGCTAGAAGCCTGTTCTGTGGATTGAATTCTCTCAGCCTTTACCTTTTCCGTGCATTCTCCAGCATTACATTCCTAACACCCCCCCCCTCTTCCCCCTCCATCTTGTCCGGTTATTCTCTCACTTTGTTTTCTTGACTCTCCCATCTTCTTAGAAAATTGGATATCCAATTGAGCTTGTAATATGACTGGTAACAGACCGTACTGAAACTTGGAGAAGTCGCTGTTTACTACCTCAGCTTCTAGAAGCGATTTCGCTGTAAAGACCAACGTGGCTTATAGCAGTTTCTCAGGTTACGTTCATTCCTTCCATTGACTAGTCCTTCTCATACCTCCCTTACTGGCATACGGTATTTGACACTCATTTGGTACTCTTGCACTTTGTATACATTCTCTAGGTGTCTCTTTTTTGTATGACGCTTAACTCGTTAGGTTATCTTAACCGTTGCTGCTGTTTTATCATGCACTGCGCGCACACACACACACCCCCTTTAAAATAATCACATTTTGTTGCTTTGCAGTCAGAAACAGTTTGTTTTATCCAGCTATATTTACTCCAATAACATCCAAATGAAAGATATAAACACCAACATGGCAGGAAAAAAAAAAAAATCAAAAACAGAATTGAAAAAAGGATCACCCCCTTGTGTCAGTATTTTGTTGAAACGCATTTTGATTTAATTGCAGTCTTTAGTCTTATGGGATTTGTCTACTAGCTTTGCACATCCAGACTTTGCAATATTTAACCACTCTTTTTTGCAGAACTGCTCAAGTTCAGTTAAATTTGATGGTGACAGTTTGTGGATTGCAGTCTTCAAGTCATTCTACAGATTTTCAATGGGGTTTAAGTCTGGGCTCTGACTAGGCCACGCAAGGACATTCACCCTTTTTCTCCTTCAACCACTGTGTGGTCATTTTTGCTGTGTGCTTTGGGTCATTGTCATGTTGGAAGGTAAACCTTCTTCCAGTGGCGGCTGGTGACGTTTTAGGATGGGGCCGCCAGACCCTGCCCTTACTTTTTGACCCCTCCCATTTCTCATAAGCCCCACCACTTATAGAATCCACCCACTCCGCCCCCTGTATTCCACCCATAGTGTCAGGAGTATACAGCTCAGCATCACAGCACAGAGTATACAGCCCCAGAATCACAGGACAGAGTATATAGCACAGCCTCGCAGATCAGGGTATATAGCTCAGCAGGCATTGATAGCAACCCTCTCACCCTCCTGGGGGGAGGTCCAGCACTTACCGGGCTGTGGTGTCCACTGTCCTCTCCTCTGTCTCCTCCAGAGTGGCAGCATCAGGCAGGGGCGGCGGTGGTGGTGTCCTTCAGCGCGTGTATCCTATGCTCTTCTCAGCATTTCCTCTTCCTTAGTACCAGGCAGGGGCATCGCAAGGGGGTGGCTATCAGGGCTGCAGCCCCGAATGTCATGCCCACAGCCCCAAATGTCATGCCCACAGCCCCGAGTCTCCCGAGGGGTCCCTAATAGCAGGCCCACGGCTCTGTCAAGTTAGGCGGGCGACTTGACAGAGCTGCAGGCGAGCGGCTTGACAGAGCCGCGAGCTACCTGCATAAGGGAGCCGTGAACGAGCGGGGTGGGCAAGCAGAGATGACATCATCTCTCTCTGCCCGCCCTGCATCACTGATCTTCCGCCTGGCCTCTGCAATGTTAGTGGTGTGGCAGGGAGCATCTCACTACCCCCACATCACCTCTCTGCTGTAAAGTAAGGAGGGACACTCCACTGAAGAACACCTGTGTACGGAGGGGCACCTGTGATGTAAGGAGGCACTGCGCTGGGGGGCACCTGTGATGGAAGTAGGGACACTCCGCTGGGGGGCACCTGTGATGGAAGGAGGGACACTCCGCTGGGGACATCTGATAGCATCTGGTAGCAGGCGACAGTGGCAAGTGACACACTCGGGGCTCCCACTGAGTCTGCATTATGGTGAGTTGAAATATTTAATTTTATATTACAATGTAATAATAGAAATAATGCGCTTCAAATCATCCTGACACCATACCAACCATGGTGCCGGGGTGACTGAAGCGCTAACACAAGGTGTTTGGAGTATCTTTATCTGCTGATTGTTAAACTTTCTGAAATACACATATTGCTATTGTGGTATAGGATCTGGGCCCTCTGTCCCTCCATCCCTCTCTTCTCTTCCCTTCCCTCTCTCGCTTTCTTTCTTCCTCCATCCCTCGTTCGTCTCAGACGTGAGCCACCCCCCCCAAAACCCACATTTTTTGCCACAGCTAGATCCCCTGGTCTTTTTCCCCACCTAGCAATGCCCCTGGTGCCAGGCATCCAATAGGATTGCCTGGCGCTTTGGCCAATTGGGAAAAAGGTCTCACTGATCTGCCTCCTGTTTGGCTGTGGGATCAGGGCACACTCTCTGTGCCCCAAGCCCACCCTTTTCTGAAGCCTATTAGAGCCTCTGGCTCTAATCAGGTGCTTCAAATAAAAACACCCCCGCAATAGGAATCCATGCACCCTGCATCCTGAAAGGGACCGGGCGCATGGATAGGGGGGCGGTGGTGACCATGCACCCTCAATGTGTGGGCTGTCATTGCCTTTTTCCCACTGACAACTTTCTGGCAAAGGGCAGCAGATTTTCCTCAAGAATTTGACGGTATTGTGCCCCATCCATTTTGCTTCTATCCTCACAAGTGCTCCAGTCCCTGCTGCAGAAAAACACCCCCATAACCGGTTATTACCACCTCCATGCTTTACTGTAGGAATAGTGTTATTTGGATGGTGAGCTGTATTGGATTTCCGCCAGACATCATTTGGTGTTGAGGCCAAATACTTAAATTTTGTTCTCAACTGACCAGAACACCTTTTTCCATGTGGCCTCAGAATCTTCAAGGTGCATTTTGGCACAGCTCAGTTGTGACCGCATGTGTCTTTCCTTGAGTGGTGGCTTTTTTTCTTGCAACCCTCCCATACAAGCCACATTTGTGGAGAATTTGTGATATTGTCACAAGCACACAATGACCACTCTGTCATAAATTCCTGCAACGGTTTCAGAGTTGCTGTAGGCCTCTTGGTAGCCTCTCTGGTCAGTTTCCTCCCAGCAGTTTGATCCAGTTTCGAGTGAAGTCCTGATCCAGGGAGGGTCTGTGTTTGTACCAAATACCTTCCACTTCACTGTGCTTCTAGGCATTGATAAAGCCTTTGAATTTTTTTTGTATCCATCTCCTGACCTGTTCTCAACTTTATCCCGGAGATCCCAGTGACAGTGCCTTGCCACCCATTTGAATTTTTTTCTATTTCTTTTCCTGACATGTTGGTGTTCTATGTTTCACTTGGATGTTGCAAGTTGCACTGAGTAACTGAAACCAAAAAAAAAGAAAAAAAAAAAAAAAAAAAAAAAACCACAGACACACAGACACACACACAAACCATTGTAGACTGCAAAGCAACAAAATGTGATTTTAAAGCGGAGTTCCACCCAAAAGTGGATCTTCCGCTTTAAGTGCAGGTGACCCCCAGACATGCCATAACTAGCATGTCATTTTTTTTCACCGGGTCCCAGGTCCCACTTCCTCCCCTGGTGCCGCAGAACCGTAAGGAAGTTCAACTGTCCCCCCTCCCTCCCGGCTATCTTCTGACACAAGTCACAGGTTCCCATTCATAGCATTGCAGCGCAGTCTCGCGCATTCGCAGTGCGCACCCGGCTTTGAAGCCAAAGCCGGCCGCCCACAGTTGCAATGCGGGTGCCGCACGGAGGAGGGGGGAGAAAAGCGAGGCAGGGGGCGGCCGCATCGCTGGACCCTGGGGACAGGTGAGTGTCTGATTATTAAAAGTCAGCAGCTACACTTTTTGTAGCTACTGACTTTTAAAAGGGTGGAACTCCACTTTAAAGGGGGAGTGATTAGATAGATAGATAGGAGATACCGCAGCTGTTGAAACATGTTACATGTTCCACCCTAAATATGCAACATGCTCCAAAGGGTGAACTTATCCTTTAATCTAGAATATAGCATATTAGGCTGCACAGAGACCAACCTTTTTGCCTGATGCTCTTTCCATGGCCACCACCATCTGCAGTACAGAGTATCCTACTCCAGTGCCCAGATTATATACCTGAAAGGCATAAACCATATTTCGTAAACACGCAGATTTTCAATTTAAAAGAAGACTGCTGCGGTTTCAAAATGAACAACTGTTTAAGGCAGTACACACACGCACACACATACACACACACGTGCATTTTTGGCCTTAAAAAAGGGACTTCAAACCTTGAAAAGGATTATAGATATTCTTTAAGAGGAACTATAGAAGCTGCACAGTATTTACTCAACTGTACAGCTACAAAATATATTAAGGGCCAGTTCACACCATAGAAACGCAGTCCGGATGCATTTCTGCATGCGTGTTTTTGGCGCGTTCCAGTGCGTTTCCCCCCTCGTTTCTTAACCTTAAAGGGCCAGTTCCGGTGCGTTATTTTACACTTTCCGGTGCATTTTTGATACATTTTACTGCGGTTCAGTACAGTTCTATACATAAAAAAATGCAGCATGACCAATTTTTTTTTTCCCCTTTCTGAAACGCACTGGAACGGACTGCAGTGGTGTGAACTATGCCATTGACATTAATGCGATAAACTTTCCTTGAGATTTTCATGCATATAAAAAAAAAAAAAATCACTGCACAGCATCTGGTGTGAACTGGCCCTAAATGTAATTTTTAGTGCACATAATACAATCTCTATTTTTTATTAACAAAAAAGAGAGGAGATGGGGTTCAGTAAATAAATTCAAAATATATAAAGCCTCAAAATTGTGCACGCTGGCAGAAATCTACCATAACCAAAATTGTTAGACGATGCATTAAAAGGATCTGCATAAAAAGATCATATTAGAGTTAACCATACCCCAGATTTGTGAGGGGTTTGGTTACTCCTGCGCCAGAAATTGAAAAATAAAAGCAGAAACGTAAGAGTAACAGCTGCTCACACTGGATACAGTACAAGGATAATTGTATAGAATGATGTCAGAAATAGTGGAGCGCTATTAATGAAATAACTGGTGAAGTATATGTATATATACAGAGGGTAAACTGCAACAAATGACCTGGGGTATCAATTGGGGGCCAATTGGGACAAACAATATATAAAAATTTGAATATAAAAGTGCCTCAAGGCTGGGCACCTATAAATAAATTAAACAGGCAAAGCAACACACATACATATATATATATATATGCGTGCTAGGGATTCTTACATTGTTTAAAACACCTGACTCCCATTGTGAGAGATAATGGCATGATGGTTCTTGTTTATGGAGACCCTAGGAGTGCATTAGAACCCTGATGCCTCCCCTTCACTAAGGCCAAGCTGACTGGAGCCAAACTGTCCCCTACCCCACCCGGAGCAGTTCATTTAACACACGGGGGGGTAGACATTGTTTTCGTTGATGGAACAAAAAATTATGATGAGACATCGAGATAACCGTTTTCGGACCCGATCTACCTTTTGTTACAGATGGGGGGGCACACAATTTACTTGACGAGGCCCACCCCATCCCCTGTCAAACCGAGGTCAGTCGA
>BLSH010374051.1:374723-387099 GCA_018402905.1 Glandirana rugosa | reverse complement strand
AGTATATATGTGTGCCAGTTTTCCTAAAAAATAAATAAATAAAAAAAAAAAATAATATATATATATATATATATATATATATATATATATATATATATATATATATATATATATATATACACACACTGCTGCTGGCAACTTTTACATTGTTGTATCATCTGCAGTCTGTTCATTTTTAATGAGAGAAGTTAGCCACCGTAAAACTACTGGCCAATTTCTATCCTCCAGTCAAAACAGATCCTCAACCTTCTGATGAAAAAAGGAATCAATCAGTTTGGGATGTTACTGTATGTAACTCAAGCCAATAGTACAAGAAAATAAATATTGTACAGCTAAATATGTGCCGCAAGTGTTTGCTGTGGCTTAAACTGTCTGCAAAACTTTTTTGCAGTTTTGTGCATTTTCAGTTTTAAAGACCCTCTCTTCCTTTTTTGACCTAAAAAAGTCAATTTTTGAACAAGTTTCACCGTTATACACTTCAATAGGATTTGCCTCTATGTTCAGGTCCACTGAATTTTGAACAAGATTTGTTGAAACACTTGGCAAATTCATTGATCCCAGGCAGGGCCCCTTTCACGCGATCGGACCATTTGGATCCGCCTGTCCATTTTTCAGGCGGATACGATCACCCATTGACTTCTATGAGAAGGCAGATGTCAGCGGATATGTGTCCGCGAACACCCGCCTGGCATCTCATCCGACAAGATCTGCTGAAAAAAAAAAAAGGACGTATGGCAATGCGTTCGCCACCGTCCAGCAGGTCGGGCCGGATGAAAAGGACAGGTTGTTAGTTTTCATACGATCTCCCCAGAGAGTGGGGATCTGGCAGGTTTGTCTCAGCAGAGTGAGCAGAGACGGACCGGTCATCCGCCTGCTCAGCGGGGATCAACGGAGCGTTCCAAGCTGAGCAAGTAGAGTCTGCCAAAACAAATCCGCCCCATGTGAAAGGGGCCTTATGCAACAATAAAACATTATATTAAAAAATAGTTTGCTATTGTTTGGCTTACCTCGAATAGCATTGTGGAAATTATCAAGGACTACTGGTTCATATCCAGCTTCAAGCAGTTCTAGGACACAGTGGCTACCTATATAGCCAGCACCTCCAGTTACCAACACCTTTCCAGCCATTGTACTACCTGTTTAGAAACACAAGAGAGAAAAAGAAAAAATATATTTTATAAAAAAGGGAGAAACTCACTGAATAGATTGACTCAAGATGCTGGCAGTAGAACCTTAATTAAAAACATGAATCTAGCCGTTGACTCCTGCACAGCCAATAAAAGCACAAAGAAGTAGTGTTCCTTGAAGAAACTTTAACGGAGGAGATGGTTGACCAAATGAAAATCATGCCACATGGAGGATTTAAAAAAAATAAAAATCTTGGCTTACTGAAACAGCACGTACACCCTGGCTAAGTTACTTCTAACATGAATCACCTACTGTATTCATTACATCAGCTATAAAACCATTGCTTCCAGAAAATCAATCATTCAAAAAAAAAAAAAATGAAAAAGATGCATTAAGAGAGGCTGTCTGAAGAGCAAGTGAAGGAAGATGGTGGTGTGCAATCTTCAGTTATAAGTACACTCATCCTTTAAAAGATAATGATATGGGGGGCATATCCCTTCTATACTGGTTGTTCGCTCGAAGGAACAGGGTGATGCTAAATCAACTGATTAATGGTATTACATTATACTGATAGATTATATATATATATATATATATATATATATATATATAGAAAAAAATTGATATTAGCGATTTTTTTTTAATTAACCATTTAATGTGGTCACAAACTATACAATTTGGATTGTACAATCTTTTTTAGCTCTACAATGAGCCATGTAGTGCAAGGGCCTGTCTGCATTAAATGGCTTGTTTAGGTGTGTCCTCTTATTACAGTTTTGATAAATCAATTGTACAATCAGATTGTAGAAAGCATGGCCACCTCCAACACCTTGCCAGCATTAGCCCAGATGAGGATATACGGGTCATACAGGTGGAGGACTAACGTCATTAACAAATATAACTATGGTATGGACCCGCCCACTCAATAGACAATTTGTATAATCCATACTGAAACATTATCTCAAAGTTCACAGGGTGGAGCAGGAACTACTGAGGATTAGCTTTCCTTCCCTGAAAATCCCACTTCTTTCCTGCATGATAATTGTGTTCAATGCCGAGTCAGCCAACCATTCCTATATAAACAGTTTTTAGCACAATTTTGGACTCTTTCAGTTGTCCGTTATGATCACATATGCACTACATAGTCCAATCAGACAGTATGTTAATTATATAGCAGATTTTTGGGGACAGTGTAAAATATCAAAAGTAAGAAAAAACAACACAGAAGTTCTGCTTGGAGGAACCAGTCACTTGTGCTATTTTATTTTAGCTTTCAGTATCAAAATATAAAAAGAGCTGAGCTCGGAATGACTGCTAATGGCAATATACCGTACATGCCTGTATATGTCTACCAAATACCAGTCCCTGTATATCAGCTGGCCAGCATCAACCATGCTTTACAAAATAGTGGTTAAGTGTTTAAGTGGTTAGCACTTCCGCCTGGCAGCACGGTTCAAATCCCAACCTTGACCCTACCGGCTTGGAGTTTGCATGTTCACCCTGTGCCTGCGTGGGTTTCCTCCAGGTACTGTGGTTTCCTCTCACACTCAAAAGACATGCTGGTAGGTTAATTAGATCCTGTCTAAATTGTCCCTAGTATGTGTATGTATGAATGTGAGTTAGGGACTTAGATTGTAAGCTCCTTGAGGGTAGGGACTGATGTGAATGTACAATGTATATGTGAAGCACTGCATAAATTGACAGCGCTATACAAGTACCTATCAGTGACGGCTGGTGCTTGATTTTCTTGGGGGGGCATTCTGGGCCCCCCCTAGCCAACCACATAACCCCCCCCCCCATCCAGGTCATGGCTTCAGCGCACCCCCCCCCCCCCCCCGTGTCTTCTCCCAAGTCCCGGCGGTCATTACTCCTCCCAGCCAATCGGATCTTAAGACTCCTGGCCAATTGGGTCCCAGGACCCGCTTCCTGATTGGCCGGGAGGAAAAACAGGAAGACATTAGCGAATATTAATTTGTTAATGTCACACAACTGGGTGGATTCCAGGCACAGTGCTCTGTGTCCTGAGCCCACTCTTTTTGAAACCAATTAGAGCCTCCGGCTGTAATCATGTGCTTCGAAAAATAAACCCTTTGGAATCCGTGTGTCCGACTCCCTGCATGTAGATTAGGAGCCGGGCGCATGGATTAGGGGGGCTGCACCCTGTATGAGCGGCCACCGCTGGCACCTATAATAAATAAACAAAATAAAATGATCAGATGGATTTCTTATTTTACACAACACCAAAGACCTTAGGTAATTATAGGAGTTCACGGTCATATGACTGTCTTATCACCCAAATGGAATGGAACACACCCAACAAATAACCTGGAGAAGATTTATTTTTAATACGGCACCATCAGGCCTCATGCACACAGTTGTGGAGGCCATACAATGCAAATTGCAAGTGAGGCTTGTCTGCATCCAGGGATTTACATGTGCGTGCAAATTTACACAAGTATGGCGTACACCCATCCATTACAGTTATTTCTCTTGGGTGAAGAAATGCAACGTGTAAGGCCTTGTGTGCTTGTGTACATGAGGCCTTACCAAGCATTTAACAACTTTTAAGCAGTTGGGCAACTGCAAATTTCTTAAAGTGTAATTAAACCCATGTGCGCATGCTTCAATGTATATAGACTGTATAGACTGTATAGTACATGGTATCATTAAAATCAGGGCATGTCCATTGATGCATTAGAGGACTTGTAAATACCTTTTCCTGGTGCCTTCATGGCAGCATACGCATGGTTGGCCGGTTGTGGAGAAACCAACCATGTGTATGCTGTCATGGATAGGCACCAGGAAAATTACGGAAAAGTAAGTATTCCATATTCCATTTTCCTGGTGCCTTCATGGCACCATATGCATGGTTGGTTGCGCCACCCCCAGCCAAACATGCGTATGCCGCCATGGATAGGCAACAGAAAAGGAAAATTATGGAAAGGTAAGGATTCAGTTTTTCCCATTTTCTTGGTGCCTTCATGGCCGCATATTCTTGGTTGGTTGCTCCATCCCCGGCCAACCATGCGTATGCTGGCATGGATAGGCAACAGGAAAGGAAAATTACGGAAAGGTAAGAATTCCTTTTTTTCCCCCCATTTTCCTGGTGCCTTCATGGCTGCATACACATGGTTGGTTGCTCCATCCCCGGCCAACCATGCATATGCTGCCATGGATAGGCTCCAGGAAAGACAAATAATGGAAAGGCAAGTATTAAATTTTCCATTTTCTTGGGTTGTTTTAGAGTTAGTAACATGATTCTTCTCCATGTTTTCAGTAACTCTATGTGCATCATGTGGGAGGAGCTCCGTTGCTCACACGAGCGACTCCAAACTAAATGCAAATACCAATATTTAAATGGAACATTTGAAAGGTTCAGATCTTGATTGACAGTGGAGCATTTCCTCCTTGGTCCACTGTTTATCATTGCAGTCTATGTGAATGTGGACAAGGCTTGTTTCACATAATGTACTATACATATAAAAGGGAGATTTACTAAAACTGGAGCTTTGAATAGAAACCAACCTGCTTCCAGGTGCTATTGTCAAATCTTAACTGAATAAGCTGAAGTTAGAAGCCGATTGGCTACCATGCACCAGATTTTGAGTCCTCCAGTTTTAGTAAATCAACCCCACTGATCTCTTGCTTTAAAACAATCCCATGTCCACTGGAGCCTCACCCACCCATTCACATAGACTGCAATGATACACAGTGGAGCAAGGAGGAAATGCTTCACTGTCAAACAAGATCCCGGAGCTGCCCTTAATGTGTCATGTAGGAGTGTCATGTGAAGAGGATCGCTGTGAAGGAAAGAGAACGGTCACAGCTTTCCTCTGATGGATTCCAGAGCATGCCCAGTACAAGTGGGCAGAACGCCTGCAATAGTGTTGCCACTCTGAAAAAGGGAACTGACAGGATCACCAGGTATTTACAGCCACATTTTATAATAAATAAAATAACAAAAAATAAACAAACACACACAATATGAAGACAAACCTAAACAATCCATTCAATTTGTATCAAGTCGGGCAGGTATTAGATAGTTTATGGTAGATCTACAAGGAGATTGATCAGATGGTATGGTCAGTATAGTGTGCAGCATCTAATATTAGTCTGGCCATACATTATACAATTTGCTTGTACAACGTTCCTTCAGATTTACCAAAACCATGTAATGAGGTCAAACCTAAACACTTTCAACGTGTGTGCAATCAGGCAGGCCCTTTGCACTACCTAGCTGAAGGTAAATCTAAAGGAAATTGAATAAGAAAGTTGTACGGTGTATGGCCAGCTTTAGGCAAAACTCTAGAAGTTGTATCTTCACAGGTGTACGGAGCATCTGGATTAGATTGTCAGCTCTTTGTCTCAGGGATGTGGAGTTTATGGCTCAGAGAGGGTTTAGCTATGTGGTGCATTGTAACCCCAGATGCCCATCTGTGTGCCCTGCTATGACACTTCTGGGTCACCTGTGTACTATATAGGACTAATCAATGGAAGTTGCGTTCCACAGCAATCAGCTCCCTATACTCATTACAGTTCAATCAGATATTCACTATCTATGGCTTAGATTTCCAGCAGCCTGCCTCCGGGTACCAGAAACACAATGTCAGCTCTTACCCTCCCCTGTGTATGGATGGTCGGCTCACCTGGTCTACAGATCAACCTCCAGCCTGTCACTCGCTGCACTCTGGCGGCTCAGTGCAGTCTCTTTAACTTCCCGGGGAGGCAGAGCGCGGATTGGCTGGCTTTAAGACACTGGGCGGGGATAGGCATATATTATGAATAAGAACAAAACGAGAGCGAGTCTTGGATGATAAATCCCCGCCTACTCACCGAGCGCCCCGCCTCCCATTCATTCCGCCTGGCTACGTGGAACTTACACGTTCCTATGCATCGTCATCCGGCTGCGTCCTTCTATATCCTGATAGAGGATTGTACAGCCAACTGAGCCACGCCTTTCCTTGTCATGTGATCCATAGATCTGTACTGCAGTGTACACCAGAGGTGGTCTGCTCTCTTCAGAATGGTGGCCACACCTAATATATGGGGAATATGTTGGTACAGTAGGTGACAGGAGAAGGACCATTGCAGGCATGTTACAGAAGATGTTCTGATGCAGCAGGCGTAGGGTTGCCACCTCATCCCTTTAATCCAGGACACATATGAATTACACAGGTTGTTCTGAAGCTAATTTAATGCAGATAAGACACCAAGTGAGTTTACTTACCACCTTAATCAGCCTCAGAACCTGTGTAATTCATATGTGTTTGGGTTTAAAGGGATGAGATGGCAACTCTAAGCAGGCGTGCAATAGGAGTTGTTGGAGTCATAGGTAGGGTTGTCACATCATTAGTGTTGCCACATCATCCCTTTATCCAGGACACATATGAATTACACAGGTTGTTCTGAGGCCAATTTAAAGCAGATAAGGCACCAAGTGAGTTTAATTATCACTTTAATTAGCCACAGAACCTGTGGAATTCATATATGTCCTGGATTAAAGGAATGATGTGGCAACCGTACACATCATTCCTTTAATCCAGGACACATATGAATTACACAGCTTTTGCGGCTGATTAAGGTGGTAATTAAACTCACTTGGTGCCTTACTTGCATTCAATCAGCTTCAGAACAACCTGTGTAATTCATATGTGTCCTGGATTAAAGGGATGATGTGGCAACCCTAGTCATAGGCTGACTATACACTATACAATCTGGCTGTACATGCTCCTTCAGATTTATCATCACCGATGTAGAAGAATCTTCCAGATAGGATACAAGAATTGTTTACGTTTGTCTTCATGTAGTTTGGGTAATGCCAAATGAGATTGTACAAACAGATTGTAATCATTGTATAGTGTATGGCCAGCTTAGATCTACTTTCAACTGAGTTATCCACTTACCCTCTGGAAGATTTACCCATCTCTTCAAGAGGAAGTAAGCCCTGATGGGGTTTACTTTCCCTATATTCCCCTGCAAAGTAGAAACATAATGGGCTACTGTGCATTGCATAGTAGCCCATTATGTGTTACTTACCTGGAAACAAAGCCTGTGACATCCAGCGTTGTCGCCTGAGCTGGCAGCATCCATCTTCTGCCCCTCTTTCTTCCGGGGCCGCGATCTACGGCTCCCGCAATCACAGTGAAGAAACGTCACAGAGGCCGTTTCTTCACTGCGCATCTGGCGAAATGACGTCAGCACATCTAGTACACTACATATCTCCTGAACCATGCAGGTTTAGGAGATATGCAGGGCACCTACAGGTAAGCCTTATTATAGGCTTACCTGTAGGTTAAAGTGGTTGTCACGGGTTGACAACCACTTTCATTGTGAAGGAATGTAGCGAACATAATAGTAATCAGAAAATGCCTACTTTCTTACGTGTATACATGTTTCTATGCAACTCCTTACGTATTATATAGTATACAGCTCAGCTTTGCTTCAGAATTAAGATGGAGCCTGCATCCCAGTGACTATGCCCTGGAGATATGAGGAAGTAAAGAGTGAACAAGCGACAACCAAGCTTCAAGCATCAAGCTTCTGCATTCGTTCTGCACTTCAGCCAATCAAGATGTGCCTTTAAAACGATGACTACATTTGCATAGTAGTGATGTATACTCTATTGTTCTTTGTGTATAAAAGGTTGGGCACTGCCCTGCAATAAACAGAGATGAGGAGGTGATTGAACTGAGCACACGTCAGTGTGATTACTCCCAGCATGCACGCACATCCACACTTCATAATTAGGAGCAGCAGCAGACATCAAACTTGAACCCGATTGCGGTTCTGATCCGTTACAGCTGGCGCCCAACGTGGGGCCCCAGGTTCTGACTGAAGGGAGACTGCAACCGAGGGACTGAGTGGCTGACCGGGATAGAGCAAGGGGGCCTGCGCAACCCTGAGAGTACGGTAGGCACATTTACTCTTACCACCGTATGACTTGTTTCTGTCCAGTCTGGCCACCAGTCTTGCTGGCTCCCAGAGGTCGTCTAGAGGCAGGTAATCTTTATTCCTCGCCTGGGGCTGTTTAACGAACCTGCCACTGGATCTTTGCTGACTATTATTATTTGTTCAGTGTCTGTCGTTCTGAAGGGTTGGGACTCGGCAGACTGGAAGTATAGTTGCAATTGAGTGTCCTGACTCAGGTGAGCTGTTGGCCCCTGAGAAGACGGAACCTTGCAACAGGCGTCTACAGACAGTGACTTGGGGTTGAGACCCCAACATGGGTCAGAAGATAACCAAGCCAGAGAAGGGAATACTAGCATGTGAGATTGTGAAACGGAGAGAAGGTAATGAAGCGGTTAAAAAGTTGTCCAAAGTAGCGAAAGTTTGTGAATTGAAAGACCGTGCTGCCAGACTGCAGCCGGAGGAGTGGCGTACGCTGATAAAGGAACAGAGAGAAATTCTGTGTGATAAAGGCTTGCCGGATGTGGCGGAGTCTTGGTATAAAACTGCTAAGGCATTGCATAAAGTAGGTTGGATAGAGGAAATCAAGAAAGATGGCAATTGTAATATGTATGTGTACCACAAAGTTGATAATGTGTCTGAGCCACCGCCCTATGATGGCGCCTGGAACAAAGGGGGGGAGGGACAACCCTGCCCTCCGCCAACGCCCACTTTCTTCTCACCACCCCAGCTCAAGCACAACCCACTGTGACAACTTCCTGTGGTGGCCATCTTAGTGCACCCATACCGTAACTTCCTGCCCAGCCCAGTGCACTTCCGCCAGGTGGCCATCTTAGTGCACCCATACCTTCACTTCCTGCCCATCCCAGTGCACTTCCGCTAGGCGGCCATCTTGATACACTCGGAAGGCCCAACCACCTATACCCAGTTCTCCCTGTTTTAAACCAGGATGGTTCCTACCACACTCCCGTCTTCCCCAATACGGAAGCGCCACTTTCACAGACCGGATATACTAATGATGGAGAAGCGTCCCAGTGGGAAGACCAACAGCAGGCGCCAAGGCTACCCACTGATTTAACCCCCAATCCGGCTCCCGACACACAGTTCCAAGGGAGCTTCAAGCGTATGCTGGCAACCGTAAAGAACAGTGCCCCTCGTCAGCCCCCGTCTCAACACCAGTCTCGCTTACCAAAAGGGGCACCGGTGATGTATGTCGCTTATACCCCATCACAAGCAGCGACCTTAGTGACAAGTCTGCCTGACCCAGAGAAACAGCCAATGCCCTTCTACCGCAGGATAGTGCAGATACAAAAGACCTACTCAGCAGCATGGAGGGATCTAGTCAGCCTATGTGAAATAAAAGCAGTAGACGCTTACTGGCCAATCATGGAAAAAAATGTTTCCAAGATGCAAGGATTGTCAATGACAATACCTTTATTACTGGTGTGGAATTTTGTGAGGAGTTAGGTGAATGGGCGGGGGAAAGGCTGGCCGACCAAGTCACGAGTATTCAAGATGTCACCCAATATAAAACTGAGTCAGTGGAGAAGTTTTACACTAGACTGTCACAAGTTTTCTCAGATCTAGGATTCTCTGTCCATAACAAGGTGCATAGCCAGATTCTGTCATCGGCCTTTGTGACAGGCCTGAAGGAATCAATCCGAAAAGGCCTTATGGCCCGACCAGAGTACCGGGTGTTCCCCGTGGATACCCTCCTGCTGGTAGCAAAATACCTGGAATCCTCCCAGGCCACCAAGAAGACCACGCCGCTTATGGTGACAGGGGCCAACCTGTAAGCATCAAGGCTGCCACCCACTTGTTTCAACTATGGGAACCCAGAACACTTCAAGAGACAGTGCAAGGCGCCCAGAAGTCCTAGACGGTTTCCTCCACCATGGAGTGCAAACCCAAGTACCCATGGTCCATACCCCCAGCAACAGCAGCCGCAGTACCAATGCTCCAGACCCGACCAAGAGCACCTGGACCTCCTACGCCAGGAATTGGGCAAGCCTGTGTCATTACCATCCTCTTTCATGGCAGTTTCCCCAGAGAACCCAGAAGGCCCGCTGGAAAAGGTGACCCTGCCCATTGAAGGTCACCCAACTACACAGGTGCTGCCAGAAGCATACTCAGAACTGAAGACCTGCCTGACCACTCCTATCTTTCTGACAGACATATCCCGTGTAGGGGTGGATGGGACCCCCAGAACCAGCCCACTAACCCCCCCTCTGCAAATTGGGAACTTTCCAGACCTTCTAGCCCGGTTTGTGGGGTCATCCACCTGTCCTCATAATCTCTTGGGCGCAGATGTACTGTCCAGACTCCAAGCCTCAATTGTTTTCTCTGAAGATGGGACCATCACTGTCTCCTCCCCACTGGGCCCTGAAGACACCTCACTGAAGACATAGTGAAAGCAATTTCTGACATGCCACTGCCGCGAGGCCAGAAGCCCCTACATGCCTTCCTTGGACTAATTTCCTACTGCAGAGCATGGATTCCAGAAGCCTCCCTACTAATGCAACCTTTGTATGATGCCCTGAAATCAGACCCCTTCCAGATGTCTCCCGAAGCAATATCCAACTTTGAGGCCCTCAAGCGTGCCATCTCATCAGCCCCTGCGCTAGGCCTCCCGAACTATGAAAAGATCTTCCAGCTTTTTGTGTCTGAGTGTTAAGGACATGCTACAGGAGTACTCGCTCAATCATATGACAAACGCCTGCGCCCCATAGGCTATTATTCCCGCCATCTGGACGCAGTAGCCAGAGGAGGTCCCTCCTGTTTGTGAGCCGTCTTTGCTGCACAGGCCCTGTTGGACAAGACTTCAGATTTAGTCCTGGGACATCACCTCATCCTATTTGCACCCCATGATATTGCCGCTATACTAAACCAAGTCCAGCCTAAACACCTGTCCACTGCCAGGCACTTGAGGCTTCAGTGTTCTCTCCTGTTACCAGATAATATCATCTTGCAACGCTGCCGGACATTAAACCCAACCACCCTCCTTCCATTTCCCGAGGGGGGAGCCGAAGATCTTGATGGAGCCGAAGATCCTGATTCTAGCCCTACACATACACATGACTGTTTTGAAATGATACGCATGGAAACAACACTCCTTCCCAAACAGGTGGCCATCTTGAAAGTTAAGGCACACAGCAACTTGAACTTACAGGAGGCCCGAGGCAGTCATCTAGCGGACTCAGCAGCCAAACAAGCTGCCAGCAGGCTGCAGGAAATGGATGGAGGGGTGGAAATTGAAGAACAACCAAAACTCACCCTACAGACCATACCAGTGGACAGAAGCTACCTCAAGGAACTCCAAGAAGCATCAAGTCCAGAAGAAAAGGAAAGCTGGAGACAGAGGGGAGCAGCTCTAAAAGATGGTCTGTTTGAGTGCAACAAAAAGCTTTGCTTACCCAGGCACATGTACCTGGCCGTGGTGCAATGGGCACATGGTGCTGCCCACTTGTCAAAGACTCTTATGAACTCTCTTATCAACAAGTACTATGTAGCAGCAGGAATCACTCCACTGACCCACAACTTCTGCAGATCATGCACTATCTGCGCCAAATGTAACCCAGGCCGCACAGAGAAGACACCACAAAGACATTTGGCAAAAGCTCTGTACCCCTTTCAAAGAATACAAATTGACCACATCCAAATACCAAAAGGTGGTCGATATGAATATGCCCCACTGGTGGTGGACATGTTCTCCAGCTGGCCAGAAGCTTACGCCGTTACAAACATGACAGCCAAGACCACGGCTAAGAAACTGCTGAGTGAGATAGTATGTAGATTTGGGGTCCCAGAGGTAATAGAGAGCAATCAGGGCCCAGCCTTCACAGCAACCCTTACAAAAGAGATTTGGGCAGCACTGGGGGTTCAGTTAGCTCTACACACCCCATACCATCCTCAAAGCAGCGGGAAGGTAGAAAGGATGAATAGGACGCTAAAAAAACAGGATGGAGACTGGGTACTGGTGAGGAAGTTTGTGAGAAAACATTCCCTTGAACCCAGATATGATGGTCCCTTCCAGGTCCTGCTGACCACAACCACGACGAAACTCCTACCATACCCCACACATCTCGATTGACTTGGGGGTCACGACGGGTTTAGAGAAAACATTCCCAACGACACTTCCGACCCGGGACTAACGAGAGATAATGGAGACCCTGGGGTTTAGATGTATGATAGAGTGAGTCGTCAAAGAATCGGCACCAGAACCGACAGTACAAACATTGCCGCATTCGAAGACCGGTCGACCTCTTGTACAGGTGGTGGTCACCCCGTATAAGTATAGCTGGTGGAAAACCATAAACCTACACCAGTTAAACATAAGAAACTT
>BLSH010374051.1:360247-374713 GCA_018402905.1 Glandirana rugosa | reverse complement strand
CACTGAATAGAACAGATAAGAATGGGAAATCCTCGTTAAAAAGGATGACCCTGCTAAAAACAGGTACATGCCTCTCCATATCTTAGCAGAAAATACCCCTAATGCACACCCTGACCCAGCACCCAGTCGCAGGAGGAAGCGGGCAGCTCACTCCAGAAGCTTTGACCCTCATGTGTACATAGATGCCAGAGGGGTCCCAAGGGGGGTCCCTGATGAGTTTAAAGCTAGAGACCAGGTAAAAGCAGGCTTTGAGTCCCTAATACCAATAATCACTGTCAACAAGAATGTAGATTGGATCAACTACATATACTATAACCAACAGAGTTTGTGAATTACACCAGGGATGCTCTCCAGGGAATTGCTGACCAGTTAGCCCCCACTTCCTATATGACATTCCAGAACAGGATGGCCTTAGACATGGTGTTAGCTGAGAAAGGAGGTGTCTGTAAAATGATAGAAAGAAAGGGAACCTGTTGCACCTACATTGCTGATTATACTGGCCCAAATGGTAAAGTTACTCTAGCCATAAAGAAGTTAGAAGATCTGTCATTGGAGTTGAAGAAGAACTCAGGTATCACAGACCCGTGGGATCAATATTTTAGCTGGATGAGTGGGTGGCAAAAGGGACTCGCCCAGATAAGGGTAACAGTATTAATAATCCTAGTCCTTTTAGCCCTGATTGTATGCTGTATTCTATCATTTGTAAATAAGTTAATGAGCAAGGTTGTAGACAACAGCACACCTACATTTCTCCACCAAGAAGAGGAGGACCCCCTTATGAGGGAAGAGGATAAACACTTCACCCCTCTACAGTCTCTCCCTGTCCATAATTTCACAGTCCTATAGGTTTATAGGGATAGATAGCGTCTGACTGCCTTTCTCCAAGCCGGTGACTATGCCCTGGAGGTATGAGGAAGTAAAGAGTGAACAAGCGACAACCAAACATCAAGCTTCTGCATTCTTTCTGCACTTCAGCCAATTAAGATGTGCCTTTAAAACTATGACTACATTTGCATAGTAGTGATGTATACTCTATTGCTCTTTGTGTATAAAAGGTTGGGCACCGCCCTGAGCAGACGTCAATGTGATTACTCCCAGCGTACACGCACATCCACACTTCATAATTAGGAGCAGCAGCAGACATCCAACCTGAACCCGATTGCGGTTCTGATCCATTACATCATAACCAGGCCATTTTTTGCTATGCTATTACTTTAACTAACAATTCCAAAAGCCAAAGCCAGGTGCCCACACTTATGATGCTGGCGCCACGGAGGGGAGGGGGAGAAGAGCGAGCCCCCGGGCGACCGCATCGCTGAAGCGAGAGACAGGTGAGTGTCCGATTGTTAAAAGTCGGCAGCTACACTTTTTATAGCTGCTGACTTTTACCTGGGTGGAACTCCGCTTTAACAGAGGGGTGGCGTTTAGAGGATTGCATACAGACCTGGAGCGGTGTGATTTCCCTTATGTCTTATGGTGTATTTTGATGGATTCTTATCTTCAACACAGTAATCATCACTGAACCTTTGTTGAACCATTGACCACCAAAGGAGAGCTCTATTTGTGTGAAAAAAAAGATAGACATTGTATCTTCCAAAAGATCATACCAAATCCCTAGCTATGAAGACTCTTCTAAAGGATCTGATGAAACAAAGGGTAGTAGTTCAAGTGGCACCAGAGGAATGCCAGCAGGGTTACTACTCACATGTCTTTCTGGTAAGAAAGCCGTTAGGGAGTTTTCGGCTAATCCTCAATTTAAAACTATTGAACACGTCAATCCTATACAGACGTTTTCATATGGACTCGATTTTTACAGTAAGGAATTTACTGATGCAAAATTGTTTCATGGCATCAATAGATTTGAGGGACGCACATCTGCATATACCCATCAACAGTCAGTCACAGAGATTTCTCAGACTGGCAGTGAATTTTGGGAGGCAGATTCTCCACTTGCAATTCCAGGCGCTTCATTTTGGCCTATCCTCAGCCCCGAGAATATTTACAAAGGTGATGGCAGAGGCGCTAGCTCAGTTAAGGCTACAGGGAATAGAAATTGTACCTTAGTCTACTTACTTCTGTTTGCAGCCTGCAGGAAAGGCTGCAGGAGAAACTGGTCAGTGCTCACAATCCCCTTCAATCATTGAGTTGGATTTTAAATCTTCAAAAATCAAGCCTAACGCCAGCACAGGAAGTGCAATTTCTGGGATACAGAATTTGTTCCGTACAGCAATGGATTTTCTTGCCAGAAGACAAGATGGACAAGGTCTGGGCTGTAGTCACCATGTTACAGACAAGTCAGAGGATTTCTATCAGAGCTATCATGTCTGCTCTAGGGGTCCTGACTTCAGCAATACCTGCCATACAGTGGGCGAAGCTGCATTTCAGACCTCTCCAGACCTTTCTGTTGCAGAAATGGGGGAATCCACAGGTCGATTTGTTCCAAGAGTATTAAGAAAGATACAAGAGGAGAAGGCCACGGTGATCCCAATCACGCCCTTCTGGCTAAAGAGGGCCTTGTGTTCCACGATACTGCACTTCGCAGCAAAACCAGGGTGGCATCTTCCGCTCAGGAGGGATCTGCTGCAACAGGGCCCAGTAAACTTTCCAGATGTGGTCAAGTTAGCACTAACCGCGTGGTATCTGAAGAGACGTTGTTGAGAAGGAAAGGTTTCTCAAAGGCATTAGTAACCATTTTTCTCTCCAGTAGGAAAGAGTTTACAAGAGCTATTTATGCAAAAGCCTGGAAGGTGTTTCGCTCATGGTATCACTCTGAAGGAAGACCATTGGAAGAGTAATCTACCATTTTGGAATTTTTGCAGGCTGTCGCCGACAAAGGGTTGGCAATTAGTACCCTAAGGGTGCAGGTCGCAGCCTTGGGGGTCTTTTTGGAAAAATCTGTTGCCTCAGAGCCACTATCAGATTCTTTAACCACTTAAGGACCGGAAGGATTTCCAGCTTTAGGACCGGAGCCCTTTTTGCGATTTGGCGCTGCGTCGCTTTAACTGACAATTGCGCGGTCGTGCGACGTTGTACCCAAACGAAATTTGCGTCCTTTTTTCCCCACAAATAGAGCTTTCTTTTGGTGGTATTTGATCACCGCTGCGTCATTTCTGATCGCCGCTATAAACAAAAGAAGAGCGACAATTTTGCAAAAAAACCCAAATTTCTTACTTTTTGCTAAAATACAAATCCAAAAAAAAAATATAAAAAAACATTTTTTTTCACCGTTTTTGGCCAATTTATATTCTTCATCATATTTGCGATTAAAAAATCGCAATCGGCGTTTATTGATTGGTTTGCGCAAAAGTGGTCGCGTTTACGGATGATGAGAATTCATTTTTGGGGTTTTTAATTTTTTTTATTTTTTACTAAAAATAGCGGCGATCTGCGATTTTTTGCGGTACTGCGATATTACAGCGGACATGTCGGAACGTTTTGACACTTTTTTGGGACCATTGGCATTTATACAGCGATCAGTGCTATAAAAATGCACTGATTACTGTGTAAATGCCATTGGCAGTGAAGGGGTTAACCTGCAGGGGGCGCGCTAAGGGTTAACTATGTTCCCTGGGCGTGTTCTAACTGTAGGGGGGCTTGCCTAGCTGGGGAAGGGAAGTGGTCACAGCCTTCATGTACGGGAAGGCTGTGATCACAGCCCTTCCCCCTCACACAGAGCGGAGGTCCGTGTTTACTTACACGGACCTCCGCTCATTCGCTCCGGGGGGGCATCGCGGGTGGCCGGCGGCAATCGAAGCCGCCGCACCCGCTCCCTGCCCCCCCCGTACACAGTGAGCGCGCGCGCGTGCTCACAGTGGCTCTGTATCGCGCCCGCCGTCGTATGACGGCGATTTGCGTTACAGAGCCATTCTGTCGCCGTCAATTGCCGACCAGCGGTCGGCAAGCGGTTAAGGCTCTGACACGAGCCAGGGCAGTTAAAATAACACATTTTCCAAAATGGGATCTTTTGGTAGTTCTTCAAGCATTAGCAAAAGAACCATTTGAACCATTAGAGTCTATGGGGTTGAACTACTAAAGCTGGTGAGTGCAAAAACCGGTGCAGCTGTGCATGCTAGCCAATCAGCTTCTAACCTCAGGTTGTTCACTCAATCTTTGACAATAAAACCTTGAAGCTTCTGTGTGGAACTGCACCAAATTTTGCACTTTTGAAGCTTTAGTAAATCAACCCCTATATCTCTAAAGGATTTGACATTGAAGACCATATTTCTGGTAGCCACTACTTCGGCTCAAACAGTGAGTGAGCTTCGTGCTCTTTCAGTAAGAGAGCCCTTCTTGTCCATATTTCCAGATAGGGTAGTTCTCAGGACAGACCCGACGTTTCTACCCAAGGTGGTATCAATTAAAAATCGATCCCACAACATAATTTTGCCAACCTTCTGCTCTAATCCCGCAGGAGAAAAAGAAAAAAGGTTTCATAATCTAGATGTGAGAAGGACTCTTCTGAGTTACCTAGAGAGAACCAGGAGTTTCAGACAGTCTGATTCACTCTTTATCCTCTTCGCTGGTGCTCGAAATGGCCACCAGGCTTCTAAGGGATCATTAGCCAGATGGTTCAGATTAACAATTCTGGAAGCCTATTCCCAGATGAAATTATGCCCCCCAGAGGGGGTCAGAGCACATTCTACTAGAGCTCTAGCGACCACATGGGCAGAAAAAGCTGGTGCTTCTCTGGAGCAAATTTGCAAAGCAGCCACGTGGTCAAGTTTTTTGATGTTTGCCCATCACTATAGGCTGGACCTTCTGACAGCAGGCGATCAGGCCTTTGGCAGATAGGTCCTGCAAGCTGTGGTCCTGTCCTAAAGGGGTAAGTCTCAGTTATCCTCTCAGGGTGCTATCCTGAAAGACGATTAGGGAAAATTCAAGTTGGACTTACCGGTAACTTGTTTTCCAGGAGTCTTTCAGGACAGCAGCAACCCGCCCTTTGTTTATGTTTATGTATATGTATTACTGTGACTAACGCTGTTGTGTTATGTGTTCCAGTATGGCTGGAGGTATTCTACTACGATTGACAGGTGGTGGAGGGAGCCTCCTTTTAAAGTTATGGTGGAAGGTGTTTCCTTGGAGGAGGAGCCACGCTCTTTCAGGGTGCTGTCCTGAAAGACTCCTGGAAAACAAGTTACCGATAAGTCTAACTTGAATTTTCTTCTTTTGGCATAAATATGGCCGCAGCCTTTATTATTGTTGGCTTTAGAAAATATAAATATACTTTTTTATTCAAATAATTTAAACACGTATAACAGCTCAGCCACTGCAGCTCAAGCTGCATCAATCAATAAAAATAAGGGGGGGTGGGATCGCCCAAATGACAGATGAGAAACACATGTCACCCAGCCCTCAAAACCGCGGCCATTTCAATACAGATACCAAGGCCTGTATTGAAAATATCGAGACCAATGTCTGTCAGGTGTACCCCGTCATTCCCATAGAGCCCAGCAATACCTCCCTCCAACTCCATTTGCCTAAATGAGAAACCGACTAATGAACTCATAAATCCACCAACCTATTTACCCTCTTTCTAACCTTCTCAAGCGGGCACAAGTGTTTAGAAGTGAGCCATCTTAATCTAGATATTATTTCAGAAAATACTAACACTGTTTTAGAGGAGGCTAAGTGGAATCTTACCAAATCATCCCGGATGGTAAATATTAGACTCAGCGTTTTTGAGTGACCTAAGTCATTACCTCCAAGGTGTAGTATTAGTATGTGTGGACTTGGCCATTTCTGGAACAATTTACCCAATTTCATGAACAAATCAGCCCATACTATACCCCTTTTTCCGTGCCAGAAAACTGCAAACTACTTGTGGTCTAGACCAAGGTTCCCCCTGTAGATTCTGTCCTCAGCTCTTACGCTTGCCCAATGAACAAAGGAATGGCCCACAAACCATACAATTTTTTCCGAACCTGAAATTATTAAATTAAAGAGTAAGGGCGAACATCAGAACGCCACCTACCAATCTTTTTTATGACACTATCCCCTAAACCTGACCTGGCTGCTTCTGAGGTTGCACCTATCCTAAATGAATGGGATGTTAACCTTTGATCCTCAATGCCTAAATTTTTTTTGCACTTTTTGAACACACTTAAAAATTTAAACTTAGTTAAAGGGGACCTGTCTAAATGAATGAACAGCTGTCCCGTAGCAACCGGCCTCAGCTCCATAAATTCTCTCACCACAAATAGTGGACATAAAGAAGGTATCCTGTACTTGTGTAGAATAACCCAAGAACCCTTACTCAGTTGATCCAATTTAGACCTTCTGATGCATATTTTAATCAACTCATCCTCCAAACTATCTTCCACTTGAAGGCCATCTTTTTTGTGCTTAGCACTTGTCACCAACTCACAGATCCGCAAGGCAGCAAAGAATGCCACTAAAAATGCCGCCTTAAATAGCTTTGACTCAAAATTGGACCAACAGATTGTTTCTGTTGCCTTACATAACTTCTTTAGAATGTTAAAAGAAATTGGCAATCTCGTATCCACCACTTTGTGACTATTTTTGAATCCTTTCATTGCCTGTTTAATCGTTATAAAACTGAATGGAGAGGGTAGATTGTTCAATTTCAGAAAGAAAGAGATAATTTTATTAATGTGTGACCATGAATAGTTTTGCTTAAATAACTCATCTAAAAACATCAATGCTAGGCCTTCAGAAACCACTGTTGTGTCAACTCCATAGCTCTGTTAGTAGGAACTCCACATCCACCAGGCTGACTGGTATCCTGCCATAGTGGAAGGGGCAATGGACTCTTTAATATTCCTTAACACTTGAGCTAGATTAATTGGATTCTTGCAGGAGAATGTTTTATTTTGTGCTATATATCTTTGTGTCTTGCAGTCCAAGAGCTCTGAGCCAAAGAAAAGATGCCCTTCTTGTAGAGCAAAGTTAGCTGAAGGCTGGAAGAAAATGCTATGCCAGGACTGCATTGATGCACCGGTTAAAGAGAAAGCAGCATCTGCATGCGGGGATTTGATTGCCTCAGTTAATAAAGAACTAGGTACAACTATCCAGTCTTTTCGCTCATCGTTAATTTCCTTAAATGCTTTGGGCAAGAAAGGCCCACCGGATCCGTGCTCGGCAGGATTGATGTGAAACGCTCCATCTGAAAGCAAGATAACGCGTTCGCCAAGTCATTTGTTCTGCCAGGAATGTATTTGGCCTATATAAAAATATTAAAATTCAAACACTTGAAAATAAGGCACCTTAGCGGAACTATAACTGGCGGAGACTTTGATGTTAGACAATGCAAAGCATACATCACACCTTTATTATCAGTGTTAACCAAAATTCTTCTATTCCTGAAACTCTCACCCCACAGCTCTAAGGCTACTAATATGGGGAATAATTCTAACAGGACACTGTTCCTTAAATAACCCTTGTGTATCCATGTGGCATCCCAGGGTTCTCCATATGGCTGCAAAACCCTTTGATCCGGCGGCATCCATCTGGAGACAGAAATCCCTGTCCGATATGAATTCCCATTGCCAGACAGTCTTACCGTTAAAGATTTCCAAAAACTTTAGCCATACCATCAGATCCACACGCATGTCGTGTGACAACCCTACATGTGCAGAGGGAGACTTTAAACCCGAAATTGCCACATAAAGTCTCCGGGAAAAAATTCTCCCTACTGGAATTACCCGTGTTGCAAAGGCCAGCTGACCCAGGAGAGATTGCATCTCCTTGAGCGACACTATCTATTTTCTGATTAGAATTGTTATTGAACCAATTAACTTCAAGATCTTTTCCATAGGCAGCCGAAACTCCATAAGGTTTGTATCAATCACAATACCTAAAAACTCCAGACATGTACAAGGGTAAACTGTCTTGTCTCTGGCTAAAGGAATTCCGAACCTGCTGCAAATGGAAAAGAAAGAGGACAAAAGGACCATGCATGCGTCCTGGCTAACTGGGCCTAAGAACAGAAAGTCATCCAAATAGTGAATTATATAATTAGAACCCCCAACCTTTGTCACTAGCCACTCTATGAAAGATGCGAATTCTTCAAAATAGTATCAAGATAACGAGCATCCCATTGGGAGACATTTGTCGAAATAGAATTTGTTATTAAAGATAAACCCAAGGGAATTAAAAGCTGCGGGTTTAATTGGTCGAAGCCTGAATGCTGATTTTGTGTCCGCCTTTGCCAACAATGCCCCTTTACCTAATTTCCTTAGTAAAATTAAAGCATCCTCAAAAGAGGCATAGTTAACTGAACAGATGCTTTCCTGAATTTGGTCATTCCGAGACTCACCTTTAGGGCAAGATAGGTGGTGAATGAGCCTATATGTGTCCTTCTCTTTCTTCGGTACTATACCCAAAGGTGATAGCCTAAAGTTTGCAAAAGATGGGGCCCTGAAAGGACCTGCTACTCTACCTAGAGCGATTTCATTATTAATCTTTTCCTCTACTATATTCTCTAAGCCAAACGTGGACTTTAAATTGCTATGTACTACACAACCTATCCCCACAACTAGGCAGATGGAAAACATAGAAAAACCCTTTAAACAGCAGGTGTGCTGTTGCTTGTTCTGGAAAAGCCTGCAACCACGGTACCATTTCGTACAGGTTCACTGGTGATTCCGCTTTTTGAAAGGGAGTATCTATTTTGCAGTTGATTTGTATGGGACATTTTCCTAAAACGTTTTGAAACAGGGTGCGTTCCTGAACAGAATGCGCATTCATGTCTATACTTACATGTGTTTGGCCAGCGACATTGGCTTTCATTAAAGTTGAAGCAAACTCCCTTGCGGTAACTAGTGTGCATTGCTTGGCTGGCAATAGGGGCTGGCTTCATATATTGCACCCTTTGGGGCAGAAAAATATTTAGCCAAAGGCCGACATCCTTTGTGTCCCAAGGTAAATAAGAATGAACCGCTTTCTTCTGACGAAAAGACTCATCATAGGCATACCAAGCCCCCCCCCCCCCCCAAAGCTCTTGTAAGCTTCTACACACTGCAGACTACAGAATATACAGAAAGCCTGCAGCCAGTTATTGAATGACTTGACTGCAGGCTTCCTTCTATCTTCCTCCTCCTTACTTTGCTTCACATCTTTTGCAGATGGGAGCAAATTTAACAATTCTACAAATTCACCGTTCCAAATCTTTTCTGTTACGCTTAAAGAAAGGTGAAAGCCTAGTGGTGACAAAAACATGGCAAAACTTCTTTCCTAGCTACCTCAGGGACATTACTAGGTTTTGAAACTTCTGCTGAATGTGAAGGCTGACAATTAGGATGAACGCCACTAGATGGCGCCCATACCCCAGCTCCATTCTCCACACAGGAATTACTAGAAAAATTACTATCTTTTAACAGCTGCATGTCTCTAACAGTCTTGATCAAAACAGATGAAAACCAGGGCCGGATTAAGAGCATCATGGGCCTGGTGCTGAGGATTTAGGTGGGCCTAAATTATGAAAATAAATACAATGAAAATGGAAACAATTTTTTGTTAAAACAAATGAAATATGCTGCCACAATTTACATATCAATCATGTGTACACTGTATACAGAGCAGGGCTTGGCAGTATTAGTGACTCACTCACACCATTGGGCTGGGCCAATCTTAAGGAAGGAGCTTGGATCTGCAGCTCCAATAGCCCCTATGTTAATCTGGCCCTGATGAAAACAATTCAATTAAATTGGGAGTAAACTCACCAATAGCAGGGGCCACCACAGGTATTTCTGGGCTTGCATTCTTAGAAGAACATAACACAGAGATTCGGCTGCCCAAACAGCGCTGTTCTTCTTCCCCTTCTGCCACTTCCAGGGACTGGTCTGGAACCACCGATCTTCTTCCATTCTCAGGGGCCCCTGATGAGAAGAACATAGCACAGGGATTCGGCTGCCCGAACAGCGCTGTTCTTCTTCCCTTTCTGCCGCTACCAGGGACCGGTCCAGAACCACCCATCTTCTTCCATTCTCAGGGGCCCCGATGAGACAGGCGGCGCCCTTCTTGACGCGCTGAGCCTTCTCGCGCTGGCCTCCCTTGTTTCCCCCGTCAGAGTCCCTTCGCTGCTCCTGAAGCCAGCACCGGCGTTGCTGTCAGGGACAGTGCAGGGAGGAGATGGGAAGTACGCTGACGAACACGGCGCCGTCTCTTCGCCCGCCCCTCCACTGGGAGGGAAGTGACACGGCATGTCACCTGATGAGCCGATTCCGCTTCTGGCCGACACTCCTCCTCATCCATGGGCATCATGGCACTGGTGTCCTCTTCCACGGCCGGTCTGACTTGCTCCAAAGTTCCTGGAAGGTCTTGGCTGCTTGATGCGGCGATCCCTGGGGTTCCCACGCTGGCGGGGATCCGGGTGCTCACTGGAAAGGCTTGACCCGGCGTCTTTGGTAAGCTCAGGCAGCTCCTGATCCAGTCTTCTTCTTCCTCCCCAGCTCTCTCTATCAGCCTTCTTAGCAGGGACATCTTCTTCAGCCACAAAAGCGCTGTTTGCTCAATGAGGCAAAAGCTCCTAGAACACCACAGCTTGAATGCTAATGAAGCCAATGGAGAACTGGGGAACGGACCCCTCTTTTATTTGAATTTTTGACTGCCAAAACCCCTAAACTGCCTGACTACAGGGGTCACCTGACCTAACCAACCCTAGCAGGAGCCAATAGGGACTATTCCCGCATTTTCTGACCTCGGGGAGCTAGAAACTCCGCTGTCGCTATCCCATAAGGAAAAGGGGGGCTTGAAACAGTTTTCCCCGCTTTTCCTTTCATTTTCACAATAAAATGGTGTTGCAACAGAGAGGGGCCGTCCAGCAATTTTTGTGATGTTTCCCTTCACATCATAAGACATCATGAGACCTCTATGCAGGCATGGCAAGAGTAACGCGATTCATGAATCAAGGTTCGCTTAATCGTAATCTCTTTTGGTGGTATTTGATCACCTCTGGGTTTTTTGTTTTATATTTAAAAAAAAAGACCGACAATTTTGAAAGAAACCCAATATTTTTTACCTTTTGCTATAAAACTTATCCTGTAAAAATATAAAAAATAAAATCTCTTTTGGCAAAAATGTATTCTGATACATGTCTTTGATCAGCGGCAGTGATCTCTAGATGTCTCACATAATATAACTCCAGTCTATAGCTTTACAGTGTGAGTATACAATCTCCCTTAGATCTACCATCAACTATGAGGTGCAAGGGCCTGCCTGATTGGATACTGAATTGGCTGTCTACCTTTGTCCTAAACAGATAACATAGTGTGTGGCCTACTTTAGATTTACCAGAACATCACAATAGGGAAATTGGTATCAAATAAGACCACCCTTACTTAGGCTCCATTCACACTAATGCGCTTTTTGATGCATTTTGCAGAAATAAAGGGAATTTTTTTAAATGGGTTCCTATGGAACATGTTCACATTATTGCATTTTTGTGCCTCTGCGTTTTTGGAAAGGGTCGGGGACTTTCTTCCCGCAAAATGCAGCGTTTTGCATATAATAGACTTCAATGGGCATGCAAGAAAAACGCAAGTGCTGCATTTTTGGACGTGTTTTTATCGCAATTTGCTTTTTGCATCTTTAAATCTGCCTAGCAACAAAATCCCCCTCCCAAAAAAATCACACCGCAAATCGTGGTAAAACCACGGAAAGCACAGCAAAAAGCACTGCAGAAACGCTGAAAAGCAAAATGCATAGATGTGAATCAAGCCTTAACCACCTAATGGCCGGCCCATGTAGCTTTACTGCTACAGGGCGACCACTCTGCGTAGAGTCACATATATACAGTATACGTGATTCTGCATTCTGGGTGGGGGGTACAGCGCCCGCCCGGCTGTGCTGTGATTTGTCACAGCACATGCCGATCACTGGGTCCTGGCCAATGATTGACTGCCAGCACCCGGCAATTGGCTCAGTCTTACAGAACATAGCTCTGTGAGTGTAAGCAGCACAGAGCTGTGTTCAGTGACGGGGGACCTAGTTCAGTGATTCTCACACTGTGTTCTGCGTGAGATTTGTAGGTGTGCCGTTGGAGTTTTGAAAAATATCCAAAATTGCTAGTGTTTTCAAACCTTGAACATATCGAAAAATTAAATGGTAAATCAATGTCTCAAAAAGCTAAAAAGTAACATATATAAAAAACGCAATCTTTGTCAGTCATTCATTGGTTCCTTTCGTAACGCCAGACTTGTGCGAGATCTCAGGAGAGCGCGATTGCTTTCATTATATTATGAAACCGTTCCAATTATTTGTTACGTTTGTTGACTTTGGAGCCTCGCTTCAATCTGATTTGCTCTTGAAAAAGCAGGCACATCCTTCACATTCAATTTAAAACGAAATATATGTAACAATAAATACGTTTTTCACCACAAAAATTGTTAAATCTTTTCAGGTGTGGCGTGAAAATCTTTAGATCTTTTTGGTGCGCCACAAGACAAAAAAGTTTGAGAAACACTGATCTAGTTGATTTTTGCACTCCCTGCTGCGCATGGAATGAAAACGACTAGATCATTAGTACACACATAAACATTTATTAGGCACATATTTAACCCCTTGATCACCCTAGATGTTAACCCCTTCCTGCCCAGCATCTTTAGTATATACCATTAGCACTGATCACTGTAATAATGTCACTGGTGATGACAGTGGTAGTTAGTTAGTTCCCCCCTGCATCAGTTAGGGTCAGATTGACCGCCGCAGTATCGCAGTTCCATTATAAGTCAGTGATTGCCGCTATTACTAATATTAAAAAAATAAATAAAGTTAGTAAGATCTACATTGAAAGTATGGGATACATTGTTAAAAGGGGAAAAAGAAAGTCAAATATCCACACAGATAGGACCAATGACACCACTGTTCTCCAACCCGGAATTCCCACCTGCACTAGAGGCCACAAGATTCCTGAAATGGCATGGGAAAGATGATATAAGAATAGCCCAGACACTGGTAGAGGGAAAGCTACCCCCATTAGAGTCAATGGAAGTGGAATATAGAAATAAGTGGATACAGTGTAAACAACTATACAGATACATCCAAGTAATTGGACAAAAAGCTCCACTAAACAGACCCCTAATAGAATTTGAAAAAATATTAATACAAAGAATAAAACCTAACCACACACTCTCAATGGTCTATGGATACTTAATATCTCAGAAGAGTAGAGTAGGTGTACCATTTTGGAATAAATGGGAAAAAGAGTTATAAATGGAGATCCCAGATCAAGAGTGGGAAAGAGCATTTCTTATGTCACATAAAATGTCCTTATCAATTAGACACCAAGAGAAGAATTATAAAATGTTATCACGGTATAAATGCCCGGTAGATATGCATAAAATAAAAGAGGAAAATACAGAATATTGTTGGAGATGCTCCAAAGAAAAGGGTACAATGTCCCATGTCTGGTTTCACTGTCCATCAATATTTAAATTTTGGACAACAATCTTTGAAATATACTATGATATTACTAAAAAACTGATAAAACCGGATATTAAGATAACGCTATTGTCTACGATTAAGGGACCAATTAAGAAGATAAGATGGGATGTTCTGGGATATGTTCAAAAAGGTACAGTGGGTGTGGCGCTGCCTCAGCAATAGGAGAATAAAAATTATATATTTTCCTAATAGTATACGTGGGTAAAATAAATCAATATTAAAATGAAACAATGAATAAAATTGCAATAAAACATAAAACAGATCACCTGTCAATAGTGCGTATCAACATAGATAAATAAATGAATGTCAACAATTATTAAACCAACTTGTGGCTACAAAAACATCAATTGTGCAAATACATGTGCAGAAGGATTATTGGATACAGTCCAGATAGGACGTGGTGTGGGGGGGGGGGTGAGGAGACAAGCGGTGGACGTGCTCCCCTCCTACAAACACCCCTCTCACCTCTCAGCAAAAAAAAATATATTTGTATTCCCTTCCCGGGGCTGATGCAATGGTAGCTGTCCTCGGTCCCCTGCTCCGTGGGGTATGAGCGCCCCAAGCCCAGGATTAACCTCGCGGTATCCAAGTACCTTGCACCCCCGTCCGGGGTCCCGATCCCAAACGATCGTAGGAAAACTGTAAACAGCAGTTCAGTATCAGAGTGGCAATGATATATACGCCTCCGATGATGTCTTTGTGACGAAACGCGTAAGGCGGAGCCTACCAGCGTCACACGCACTTCCGGTCGGTTGTCTGAGTGGAACGCACGGAAGTTCCTGACGAGTCTGACTTCTATTTCCTCAATGTAAGTTTATGGTACTTGGTGTTATATCATTGCTACTCCGATACTGAACTGCTGTTTACTGTTTTCCTACGATCGTTTGGGATCGGGACCCCGGACGGGGGTGCAAGGTACTTGGATACCACGAGGTTAATCCTGGGCTTGGGGCACTCATACCCCACGGAGCAGGGGACCGAGGACAGCTACCATTGCATCAGCCCCGGGAAGGGAATACAAATATATTTTTTTTTGCTGAGAGGTGAGAGGGGTGTTTGTAGGAG
>BLSH010374051.1:350913-360237 GCA_018402905.1 Glandirana rugosa | reverse complement strand
CTCCTACAAACACCCCTCTCACCTCTCAGCAAAAAAAAATATATTTGTATTCCCTTCCCGGGGCTGATGCAATGGTAGCTGTCCTCGGTCCCCTGCTCCGTGGGGTATGAGCGCCCCAAGCCCAGGATTAACCTCGCGGTATCCAAGTACCTTGCACCCCCGTCCGGGGTCCCGATCCCAAACGATCGTAGGAAAACTGTAAACAGCAGTTCAGTATCAGAGTGGCAATGATATATACGCCTCCGATGATGTCTTTGTGACGAAACGCGTAAGGCGGAGCCTACCAGCGTCACACGCACTTCCGGTCGGTTGTCTGAGTGGAACGCACGGAAGTTCCTGACGAGTCTGACTTCTATTTCCTCAATGTAAGTTTATGGTACTTGGTGTTATATCATTGCTACTCCGATACTGAACTGCTGTTTACTGTTTTCCTACGATCGTTTGGGATCGGGACCCCGGACGGGGGTGCAAGGTACTTGGATACCACGAGGTTAATCCTGGGCTTGGGGCACTCATACCCCACGGAGCAGGGGACCGAGGACAGCTACCATTGCATCAGCCCCGGGAAGGGAATACAAATATATTTTTTTTTGCTGAGAGGTGAGAGGGGTGTTTGTAGGAGGGGAGCACGTCCACCGCTTGTCTCCTCACCCCCCTCCCACACCACGTCCTATCTGGACTGTATCCAATAATCCTTCTGCACATGTATTTGCACAATTGATGTTTTTGTAGCCACAAGTTGGTTTAATAATTGTTGACATTCATTTATTTATCTATGTTGATACGCACTATTGACAGGTGATCTGTTTTATGTTTTATTGCAATTTTATTCATTGTTTCATTTTAATATTGATTTATTTTACCCACGTATACTATTAGGAAAATATATACATTTTTTTCTCCTATTGCTGAGGCAGCGCCACACCCACTGTACCTTTTTCAAAATTCCTCTTTGGGTCTTGGCCTATTTTTTCTGTGGGGGCAGCAGCCATAACAGCGTCTGACTTAGTTTTCTCTTTTCACGGCTGCTAACATATAGTACTCGTTCACTTTAATTTATTATTTATTTACCTTTTTTCACTACATACTTGTGGCAGCGCCATACCCACTATCCCAGTTTATTTATTCTGGGATATGTGCTAATGGCTGCACGTGACGTGATAGCCCGAAACTGGCAGAAAGGGAAGGTCCCATCAATAACGGATTGGATATGTAAAATGAGAGAAATGCAAAATATAGAAAATACAATTATGAAAGAGGAAGGACAAGAAAACTTGATCTCGCAGATATGGCAGGGATGGGATGAATTTCGAGTCTCAGCAAAATTAAGGGAATATATGTAAGGGCAATGTTCTTCCTCTTTCATAATTGTATTTTCTATATTTTGCATTTCTCTCATTTCACATATCCAATCCGTTATTGATGGGACCTTCCCTTTCTGCCAGTTTATTAAGATTTAATAAAAAAATAAATAAATAAATAAAAATTCCAGCATATATGCTATAGTTTGTAGCCGCTATAACTGTCGCACAAACCAATCAGTATGCACTTATTGGGATTTTTTTAGGCATTTTGTCAACTGTCAAATGAATGGTGTGGTTTCATATTATGTACTGCAAATGTGGGTTGTTTTACCTTGGAAAGACAAAAGGCCCCTTTCTGCAACAAATCTATTACTATGATCTTTTTACATGTATATTTTGTTCTCTATATAGCCAGGGTTTACATGCTTCTTCGGAAAACAAGGGATTTCAGTTCCTTCAATATCATCCTTTATAATTGTTTATTATTCACTTTCTTCTTTATTTATTTATTTTTTTTTTTACTTAACGCATAACTCCATGCAGTGGGGCTCTGTAAGTCAGTCATAGCACAAACATGAGATTAAAGACCTATGCTGGTAGAAAAATGTTCTTCAATACTCCTTGCCCTAAGGCATCATTAACATGGGTGGGTGGGCAGTAAAAAATGGTGGTTGAGACACAGTTTATGCGAATTATGAAGCTCAAAACTTGATCCTTCATATAGTACAGCACTATAATCCAATTAATACAGTCAAGTCCATAAATATGGGACATCGACACAATTCTAATCTTTTTGGCTCTATACACCACCACAATGGATTTGAAATGAAACAAACAAGACGTGCTTTAACTGCAGACTTTCAGCTTTAATTTGAGGGTATTTACATCCAAATCAGGTGAACGGTGTAGGAATTACAACAGTTTGTATATGTGCCTCCCACTTTTTAAGGGACCAAAAGTAATGGGACAGATTAACAATCATAAATCAAACTTTCACTTTTTAATACTTGGTTGCAAATCCTTTGCAGTCAATTACAGCCTGAAGTCTGGAATGCATAGACATCACCAGACGCTGGGTTTCATCCCTGGTGATGCTCTGCCAGGCCTCTACTGCAACTGTCTTCAGTTCCTGCTTGTTCTTGGGGCATTTTCCCTTCAGTTTTGTCTTCAGCAAGTGAAATGCATGCTCAATCGGATTCAGGTCAGGTGATTGACTTTGCCATTGCATAACATTCCACTTCTTTCCCTTAAAAAACTCGTTGGTTGCTTTTGCAGTATGCTTCGGGTCATTGTCAATCTGCACTGTGAAGCGCCATCCAATGAGTTCTGAAGCATTTGGCTGAATATGAGCAGATAATATTGCCCGAAACACTTCAGAATTCATCCTGCTGCTTTTGTCAGCAGTCACTTCATCAATAAATACAAGAGAACCAGTTCCATTAGCAGCCATACATGCCCACGCCATGACACTACCACCACCATGCTTCACTGATGAGGTGGTATGCTTTGGATCATGAGCAGTTCCTTTCCTTCTCCATACTCTTCTCTTCCCATCACTCTGGTACAAGTTGATCTTGGTCTCATCTGTCCATAGGATTTTGTTCCAGAACTGTGAAGGCTTTTTTAGATGTTGTTTGGCAACCTCTAATTTGGCCTTCCTGTTTTTGAGGCTCACCAATGGTTACATCTTGTGGTGAACCCTCGGTATTCACTCTGGTGAAGTCTTCTCTTGATTGTTGACTTTGACACACATACACCTACCTCCTGGAGAGTATTCTTGATCTGGCCAACTGTTGTGAAGGGTGTTTTCTTCACCAGGGAAAGAATTCTTCGGTCATCCACCACAGTTGTTTTCCGTGGTCTTCCGGGTCTTTTGGTGTTGCTGAGCTCACCGGTGTGTTCTTTCTTTTGAAGGATGTTCCAAACAGTTGATTTGACCACACCTAATGTTTTTGCTATCTCTCTGATGGGTTTGTTTTGTTTTTTCAGCCTAATGATGGCTTGTTTCACTGATAGTGACAGCTCTTTGGATCTCATATTGAAAGTTGACAGCAACAGATTCCAAATACAAATAGCACACTTGAAATGAACTCTGGACCTTTTATCTGCTCCTTGTAAATGGGATAACGAGGGAATAACACACACCTGGCCATGGAACAGCTGAGCAGCCAATTGTCCCATTACTTTTGGTCCCTTAAAAAGTGGGCGGCACATATACAAACTGTTGTAATTCCTACACCGTTCACCTGATTTGGATGTAAATACCCTTAAATTAAAGCTGAAAGTCTGCAGTTAAAGCACATCTTTTCACATTCATTTCATTTCAAATCCATTGTGGTGGTGCATAGAGCCAAAAAGATTAGAATTGTGTCGATGCCCCAATATTTATGGACCTGGCTGTATCTCCAACAAATATTTTCACCCCCTAAAATAAAATGAGCTTAAAGAAGAACTCTGTTTGCTTTTTTTTATTTTGCCATGTAGTGGGGCTGTGCCTGAACTACTTGTGTTAACTGTTATTTTGTCTAGGGGCTCAAGGAAAAGCTGTACTTACCAGGTCCTTTGATCTTCCAGTAAACCACACTCCCCCACTTCCAGCAGTGGACTGTTCCTGCCACCCTCACATCCAGAGCCAGTCTATGGGCATCATGACATCAGGAACAGTCCATTCACAAGACTGCTAGCATGCATGGAGGGGCAGGAGCAGCGGGGAATGGTTTACTTTATTAAGTAAATCTCCGCTCTGCAATCCCCTAGACAAAAACGAGCAGTTAACCCATACAGCTCAGGCACAGCCTCACTGCATAGCATACATTTTTTTCTCTGAATCCTTCTTTAAGCTCATCTTATTTTAGGGGGTGAAAATATTTGTTTTATATAGGATATACTCATTGGATCATAGTGCTGTACTATATGAGGGATCAAGTTTTGAGTTTCAAAATTTGGATAAACTGTGTCTCCCCCTTTACATTACAGTCCCCCCTTTACATGACAGCCCTCTTCACATTACAACGTCCCCCTTTACATTATAGTCCCCCCTCACATCACAGTCCCCCCCCCTTACATAATAGTCATCTTCACATTACAGCTTCCCCCTTTACATTACAGTCCCCCCTTCACATCACAGTCTCCCCCTTTACATAATAGTCATATTCACATCACAATTTCCCCACTTTTCATTAAGGTCCCCCTTTACATCAGTGTCCTCAGTCCCATCTTAAAATCACGGCCCCCTTCACATCACAGCTTCCCCCAATTTACATAACAGTTCATCCTTCATATCACAGTCCTCCTTTAAATAACAGTCCTCTTCACATTACAGTCCCCCCTTCACTTCACAGTCCCCTTCTTTACATAACAGCCCTCTTCACATTACAGCTTCCCCTTTACATTACAGTTCCCCCTTCACATCACAGTCCCCCCCTTTACATAAGTCATCTTCACATCACAGCATCCCCCCTTTACATTACAGTCCCCCCTTTATATAACAGTCATCTTCACATCACAGCTTCCGCCCTTTACATTACAGTCCCCCTTTACATCAAGGTACATTAGGGTCTTCAAAAGGGGAGGGGTGGCGGGGCTGTGATGTGATTGGGGGATTGAAGACCCTGATGTAAATGGGGACTGTAATGTAAAGGAGGGGATCTGTGGTGTGAAGATGATGGTTTTCCTTTTATGTTTTCCCCTTAAAGTGGTTGCAAAGGCAGAACCTGTGTGCCTGTGTGTAGCAGCCGCCCTCAGCCCCCTAATACTTACCTGAACCCATCTCGATCCAGCAATGTGCACAAGTGCCTCGGCCATCCAGGACTCTCCCTCCTGATTGGCTGAGACACAGCAGCCTGCTGCTTTCAATCAAAGTCAGTTAGCCGATCAGGAGAGAGAGGGAGCGGGGCCGAGCCACGGCTCCGTGTCTGAATAACACATAGAGCTGCGGTTTGGCTCAGGTGCCCCCATAGCAAGCTGCTTTCTGTGGGGGCACTCAACAGGAGCAAGGGATCAGGAGCAGGGAAGAGGGACCCGAGAAGAGGAGAATCTGGGCTGCTCTGTGCAAAACAAACTGCACAGAGGAGGTAAGTATGACAGGTTTGTTATTTTTAAAGAAGAAAAAGACTTTAGAGAGACTTTAGTATTACTTTAGGTTTTCTCCCAAACTGCAACAATTCTGATGTTTTTCAGACACAGTGAGTTTTAATATTAGCCATTTTATCAGTATAAGATCAATTTTATTTCCAAATGTAAGTCATGTCTAATAAATGACATTTCTTTCTTGATTGTGTCCATTTGAATTTTTAGCAGTGTAATAGAGGAGCCACTTTCTTGCACTGCAGTTGACCACTTCAATACTGTGCACTTTTACCTCCTTGCTGCCCAGGCCAATTTTCAGCTTTTGGCGCTGTCGTATTTTGAATGACAATTGTGCGGTCATGCAACACTGTATCCATATGAGATTTTTAGCATTTGTTTCACACAAATAGAGCTTTCTTTTGGTGGCATTTAATCATCACCACTGGGTGGTACAAAATTGAACATAAAGAAAAACGTGTTTTATTTTCCAAATTTTTGTACATTTTCTGCTTATTTAGCAAATATAAAATGTGTTTTTCTTTGGTTATGTTAAAACATTTTTCAAATAAATAATCTTTCTTCATAAATTTAGGCCAAAATGTATTCTGCTACATCTTTTTGGTGAAAATAACCCAAATCAGTGTATATTATGTAGTCTTTAGGAAAGTATTAGAGTCCACAAACTATATTATATACTGTATATCAATCCTCATGTACTGATGGCCTATCTAATTTCTTGAGTAGAAACAAGAGAAAAAAACCCCTAGATGGGACTTTAACCGGGAGGACCAACTCAACAAGAAAAAGAGGGTGTGAATACATAAAACGTATATTCATTTATTGATACGATTAAAAATCATCATTGGAGCAAGATAATAATACCGATTGCCTGTATGCTTTATGGGTATGTTTACTTTGAGCCATGGGTGTATGCCTATACTTGATTCTAGACATATATATGTGGGCAGGTTCTTACTTAGATATTTATATCAATATACAGATCATCATCCTTCAGTTCACGTACTCGCCACTTGCCATATCTACTGTCCAAGTACACTACTTTCATATTGGTCCACTGGCTTAGTCCCTGCTCTACCTCCACGACCCCGGTATGTATACAGGCTGCTGTTCATCTGGATATATCTGCATATGTTATTCTTCTGCTACTTGAATATATCTATTTATTACTTTTTAGATACTTTGTTAGCCATTGCTCCGTAATTGGCTTTGCTTTTCCACGTATTGGTTTCCTGGTGAGTTTTTTTTGTTTTTTGTTTTTTTTTTCCCCGCCCCTGATGCACCTGTCATTGATGAAATGTAAATTTTGCAACTTTTAGATCCAGGACATATCCCTGTTTTAGGTTGATATAGATGCCCTCTGATTCCTTCATCAACATACAAAGTATCTTGCTAGATTGGGTTAGTATCCCACACCATGAATATTCTTGGACAATACAATACGATTTGATTCAAATATCCCTATTACTTAAATTATGTATTCTTCTTTTCTTTTGTTATTTAGATTAATTGCTTTCAAATATTGACCACTCACCCCTGAGGAAGATATCTAATACAAAACATCGAAACGCGTTGAGTCTCCTTCTGCCCGCTCTTTTTTGGCAGATCAGTGGTCTTTTTATCTCACTGTTTATCTTCATATGTATGCATAAGGGGCACTGTTTTTGTTGTCTCATTGTACAATGCCTATGTGTCCAATCTCTGTATTATTATCTTGCTCCAATGATGATTTTTAATTGTATCAATAAATGAATATACGGTTTATGCATTCACACCCTCTTTTTCTTGTTGAGTTGGTCCTCCCGGGTTAAAGTCCCATCTAGGGGTTTTTTTCTCTTGTTTCTACTCAATTACCTGGCATGGGGATAGACTAACTCCAATTTTTGATGTTCAAATAAAATTGTATTGCCCAAGAAATATAACCTTTATTTTATCTAATTTCTTGAGACCCAAAAACGTCAGGACAGAACAAATATCCCCAAATGCCTTTTTGGAAAGTAAACAGCCTGAGGTATTTAGTAAGAGGCATGGTGCATTTTTTGTTTTAATTTTTTTGCCGCAATTTTTTTGAAATATTTAGAAAAAAATATTTTTTTCACAATTTTTTTTTTTTTCACATACTGTCACCAGTGCAGTACAGCGTCATCATATAACTGTTGTGGTGGTGTCCAGGGACACTGACCGGTGACAGTATGTAAAAAAATTAAAAAAATTCATATATATATATATATATATACACACACACACACACACACAGGTGTGCTCAAAAGTTTGCATACCCTGGTAGAAATTGTGAAAATTTGGCATTAATATTGAAAATATGACTGATCATGCCAAAAAAAATGTCTTTTATTTAAGGATAGTGATCACATGAAGCCATTTATTATCACATAGCTTTTGGATCCTTTTTAAATCATAATGATAACAGAAATCACCCAAATGCCCTGACAAAAAGTTTACATACCCTGTTTGGCCTTGGTACAGACACAGGAGGTGGCACACACAGGTTAAAATGGCAATTAAAGGTTCATTTCTCACACTTGTGGCTTTTTAAATCACAATTAGTGTCTGTGTTTAAATAGTCTAAGAGCCGGTTCACACAGGGGCGATCCGACTTGCGGGGCGACTTTTCTAGGCGATTTGAAAGCAACTTCAGCGCGACTTTGGGCAACTTATGGTGGGACTTACAACAGGACGTCATGCCAGGTGACTTTGCTGTGGCCAATCAGAGAAGGGAGGGAGGGGGTTGCCCTAAAATAAATTCTATTCTTTTCACTGTGAAGTCGCTTCTGTTTAGATGGGGGATCCGACTTGGAGGCGACTTCCATTGATTTCTATGGGCACAAGTCGGATATAAGACTCCTCAAAGTAGTACAAGAACCTTTTCTGAAGTCGGAGCAACTTCAGTAGTGTACATTTAGACTGCTCACATTCACTTCTATGGGATTCCACTCGGCAAGCGACTCCAACACAAGTCGCCTCCCAAGTCGCTGTAGTGTGAACCGGCTCTAAGAGTTTGTTAGCTCTCACTTGGATGCCGTAGGCAGGCTAGACACTGAGCAATAAGGAGGTAGAAAAGAACAGTCAAAAGACCTGCGTAACAAAGTAATGGAACTTTATAAAGATGGAGAAGGATATAAAAAGATATCCAAAGCCTTGAATATGCTAGTCAGTACTGTTTAATCCCTTATTAAGAAGTGGAAAATTCAGGGCTCTTTTGATACCAAGCCAAGGTCAGGTAGACCAAGAAAGATTGCAGCTACAACTGGCAGAAGAATTGCCCAGGATACAAAGAAAAATCCACAGGTAACCTCAGAAGAAATACAGGCTGCTCTCCGGTGTGGTTGTTTTTAAGGAGCACAATTCAACAGTACGTGAACAAAAAAGAGCTGCATGGTTGAGCTGCCAGAAGGAAGCCTTTACTGTGCCAATGCCACAAAAAAAGCCCAATGAGGCATGTCAAGGTGTTGTTGGGCATATTGTAACCAGGCTTTTTGTGGAACTTGTGCAGTAAAGGCTTCTTTCTGGCAACTTGGCCATGCAGCCCTTTTTGTTCAAGTATCATTGTATTGTGCCCCTTAAAGACAACCACACCATCTTTTTCCAGAGCAGCCTGTATTTCTCCTGAGGTTACCTGTGGGTTTTTCTTTGTATCCTGAACAATTCCTGTGGCAGTTGTGACGGAAATCTTTCTTGATCTACCTGACCTTGGATTGGTATCAAGAGATCCCCAAATTTTCCACTTCTTATTAAATGATTGAACAGTACTGACTGGCATATTCAAGGCTTTGGATATCTTTTTATATCTTTTTCCATCTTTGTAAAGTTTCATTACCTTGTTACGCAGGTCTTTTGACTGTTCTTTTCTGCTCCCCATGGCTTAGTATCTAGACTGCGTAGTGCATTCATGTGAGAGCTAACAAACTCATTGACT
>BLSH010374051.1:340913-345913 GCA_018402905.1 Glandirana rugosa | reverse complement strand
CATAATTGGTATTGTTAAAATTATTAGTTCCTCTTGCTCGGTCCAAAGAGGTGGTGGCAGTGAAAGGGTTAATTGTTTAAATTAGCCTGGTAACAATCACTCTCAGGCTGCTGGCACCTAGATTGTGGTCCCGCAAGCTGGAAAATCTTTGTGCTGGATGCAGCTGAGAGTGGCATTGTTACTTTAGTGACAAGCGTGGTGTGAGATTGGCCGGCTCTCTGTCATGAGTTAGTGAGGGGCGTAGGGATCTGATACCTGTGTTCGTCACACCCATCGCCACCCCCTGCACCTGGAGGTAGGTAGATCCATTAAATACAAAGATATTAGATGTTAAGATATGTTCCAGGAGTTCCAACGTGAACTCACATAGAGGCCAACTGTACTGGTCCTGTTCTCTCAAAAAAGCAGCCACTGTGGCGATACCCCTTTCATGCGGGATACTGGAATAAAGTGTCTCAATGTCTATAGCTACAAGGATAGCTCCTTGAGGTACCACCAGATCCTCAACGACTTTAAGTAAGTCAAGGGTATCCTTTGGGTAAGATGGCAACTTAGCCATGCGAGGTCTCAGCATATGTTCCACGTATTTACTTGCCATTTCCATGTGGCTACCGATGCCCAACACAATCGGGCGACCCAGAGGATTGGTTAAACACTTATGCACTTTTGGTAGTGCATAAAAAGTGTCCGTGATTGGCCATCTCACCTGGAGGAACTCAAAGAGATCTTGGTCTATGAGACAGTGATGGTATACTTGAGTAATGAGGGACTGGAAGTGGGACCGACATTGGGTAAGTTGATCATCGAAGACTACCTGGTACCACTCACGATTTGATAAAAGTTTGGTACACATGTTTTCATATTGGATCTTGTGCATCACGACCACCAGACCCTCATCCAGCTATTGGATGAAAGTAAAGGTGCTGGTAGAGCTTTGCCATCTGAATCTTCCTCCTCCGCGAATGACCCAAATGATGGACCCTCACCAATGAAATTCAAGGTAAAATCTAGTCAGTTCCCCAAATTACAAACATGCCCAGCCATTTGGGCCTTCCTTAAAAAACAATGAAGGAAATTGACCGCTTCCCGCCTGATGTTCGTTGGACGACGAACCTCATGCAAGCCCAACACCAAGGATGTTGTGATCTTGCCCAGAGCAACCACATTGTCATCAAACCCTCGGACAAGGGTGGCAATGTGGTCGTGATGGACAGGATCCAATATGAAAACATGTGTACAAAACTTTTATCAAATCGTGAGTGATACCAGGTAGTCTCCGATGATCAACTTACCCAATGTCGGTCCCACTTCCAGTCCCTCATTACTCAAGCATACCATCACTGTCTCATAGACAAAGATCTGTTTGCGTTCCTCCAGGTGAGATGGTCAGTCTCGGACACTTTTTACGCACTACCAAAGGTGCACAAGTGTTTAACCAATCCTCCGGGTCGCTTGATTGTGTCGGGTATCGGTGGCCACACGGAAATGGTAAGTAAATACATGGACCATATTCTTAAACCTCAGGTTACCAACTTACCTGAAGGATAACCCTGACTTACTTAAAGTCGTTGAGGGACTGGTGGTACCTCAAGGAGCTATCCTTGTCGCTATAGACATTGAGACCCTTATTCCAGTATCCCGCATGGGTATAGCCACAGTGTCTGCTTTTTTGAGAGAACACAACCAGGACAGTTGGCCTCTATGTGAGTTCACGTTGGAACTCCTGGAACATATCTTAACATTTAATATCTTTGTATCTAATGGATCTACCTACCTCCAGGTGCAGGGGGTGGCAATGGGGACGTGTTGCGCCCCATCGTACGCCAACTTGTACCTGGGGGGTGGGAACGGTCCTTATTCCATCATGAGGCCGCGTCAGTGTACCTCCACCGCATTTTGTTGTGGCGGAGGTACATAGACAATGTCCTGTTCATATGGACTTGCACTGTCGGTGAACTTGAGGACTTTATGACCTTCATTTCCTCAAATACGTATACTTTGCGGTTTACAATGATCCATAGTAGCTTCTCCACCATCTCTTTCCTTGACCTTCGGCTGACTTTGGACTCTGAGGGCTTTATCCTATCTGCCCTTTTTAGGAAGGAAATGGCAGGAAATACTTTCCTACACTTCCAGAGTTCACATCCTCATCCCTTGCTCTACAGTATACCATGCAGCCAGTACCTTAGGATACGTACAACTGTGCAAGGGATGAGAATTTAGAACGTGAGGCTCTGGCTCTTTTAACCGTCTGCAAATCCGCGGCTATAGTAGAAAGGTCCTTAAAAGGGCCTACCAAAAAGTCAAGACCAGATCTAGGACTGATCTGGTGTTTGGCACACATCGACCCTCCAAACCGAATACCACTAAATTTATTACATCATTTAGCAATCAGCAGGACCAAATCCGGGAGATTTTGTCCTGGAATTGGCATTTCCTTGCTGAAGATGCTGTGGTTGGCAAATATGTGTCCAACCACCCAGAAGTGGTTTTTAGAAGGGCCCCCTCACTTAGGGACAAGCTGGTCCACAGCCATTACCTCCCAACACAGGCCTCGGAGGGAGCGGTGGGTGGCTGTGGGACATTGTGCTGTGGCAACTGCGAATACTGCCCTTGGATCAGGGAGGGTTCCTCATACCCCTTACCAAGGGAAGGGCTCCACACACCACGCATGTATACCACTTGCCTCTCGGAGGGAGTGGTCTACATGGCGACGTGTGTCTGTGGGGCATTCTATATAGGAAAAACTAAGAGAACTCTGGTAAGACGTGTGCAGGATCACCTGTATTATACTGATGCAGGTCTCTTGAACACTCCAGTTGGCAAGCATGTGGGCTTACATCACAGCTATGACCCCATGGTAATCTCATTTTTTGTATTGGCTCATGTCCCCCCCCAACCCACGTGGAGAGGATGTGGACAAACATACCCTCAGGCTAGAAGCAAGGTGGATCTACAACCAGAGGGCCACCGAGTCCCCTGGCTTGAACACCTCCTTGTCATTTAAACCATTCCTTTGTCCCCAGTGGCAGTTTGTCGGCGTGGTCGTGGTTCCCCTCTGCCCGCACAAGGTAATTACCATTTGAACTTATTGGATGACACTCGGTTTGCTTCTCTGCTGTGGCTGGGAATCATGTGGAGCTCTGGCACCGGCGGCAAGATGCACTAGTATATCACACTTAATTTAGTGACTATGGATATTGTGTGTTTTTAGGCAAGGCGCAAACGGGAGATTGTTGGCCATATGCTTGGGTTTATCCTCCGTTGAAGTCTATCTACCTCCTAGCCAACTGGAGCCACCGCCAATGTGTCTTGATCCTCTTCCACTTCTCCATGACGACATCACGGAGTTGGTGGATGTTAGAGACCTTGCACTCCTCCACCTTCCATTTGAGGATGCCCCACAGATACTCAATAGGGTTTAGGTCTGGAAACATGCTTGACCAGTCCATCATCTTTACCCTCAGTTTCTTTAACAAGGCAGGGGTCATCTTGGAGGTGTGTTTGGGGTCATTATCATGTTGGAATACTGCCCTGAGGCCCAGTCTCCAAAGGAAGGGGATCATGCTCTGCTTCAGTATGCCACAATATATGTTGGGCATTCATGGTTCTCTCAATGAACTGTAGCTCCGCAGTGCCAGCAGCACTCATGCAGCCCCAGACCATGACACTCCCACCACCATGCTGGACTGTAGGCAAGACACACTTGTCTTTGTACTCCTCACATGGTTATTGCCACACACGTTGACACCATTTGAACCAAGTAAGTTTATCTTGGTCTCATGAGACCACAGGACATGGTTCCAGTAATCCATGTCCTTAGTCTGCTTGTCTTCAGCAAACTGTTTGCTGGCTTTCTGGTGCATCATCTTTAGAAGAGGCTTCCTTCTGGGATGACAGCAATGCAGACTGATTTGATGCAGTGTGCGGTGTATGATCTGAGCACTGACAGGGTGCCCCCCCACCCCTTCAACCTCTGCAGCAATGCTGGCAGCACTCATACGTCTATTTCCCAAAGACAACCTCTGGATGTGACGCTGTACCCGGTACCATTTTTTAGAGCGGACGGTTGGCTATCTGGTGATGGTGGCCATCCTGGCTCTGGAGCCGCTCGCCCGTTATTACAGGCAACGGGAGAGGACTCCACCCCCTCCCGCCGCTCTTCTCTGGCCTCCTGTCCCACTGGGAGACCGGAGCTCCAATCCAGCGCTTCCGCCGGCTGTGTGGAGACCTGAAGGAAGCCGGCTCCGATCGAATCTCCTTCATGAAATTCTGGAAGCGACGTCACAACGTCAGTTCCGGTTTACTCGGCGGCCAATGGCCCCAGTTTTTGAAAAGATGACAGTATTCAAAATCGCCGTTTTTGGCGATTTGAATACTTTTAAGTGCAAAGAAGGAATTGGGGGTCTTTTAGACCCCAGATCCCTCCATAATGAGTACCTGTCACCACATATTACTGTCACAAGGGATGTTTACATTCCTTGTGACAGCAATAAAAGTGATCAGATTTTTTTTTTAAAGGAACATTACTAAAAAAAAAAATAAAAAAAAATAAGTGTTTTAAAAACCACTTCCGGACCGCCGTACGTCGTTTGACGGCGGTACTTTGAAGTGGAATACCGTTGTTATGGTAGCAGATAGCTACCATAACCCCGGTATTTTTTTTTTCAGGCCTTCACCAAAAATTTTGTGAATAAAAAAAAATAAAAAAAAAAATCATTACAAGGAAATTTTTTTTTTAGACTAGTGAAAATAACGACAGTGTTCCTTACATTTGTAGGGAACACTGTCATTATACACCACTGTCCATGAGTAATACCTCCCTAGACCCCAGATTTTCTGGGGGTTAAGGAAGAAACGTGAATTTTCATAAGTTTAGCGGTTTTTGCCGCTAAAACTTATGACAGTAGAAAAGTTTTTGACCCCGGTAACCGGCGGCTCATTTGGCCTTGACTGCAACACTGCAGCGAAGGTCTTAAAGTACTTCCTCTAAGCTAGCC
>BLSH010374051.1:325094-340810 GCA_018402905.1 Glandirana rugosa | reverse complement strand
TGCATTTTAGTCTAAAAATGAGATCTGAGGTCTTTTTGACCCCAGATCTCATATTTTGGAGGTCCTGGCATGCTTTTTTCTATTACAAGGAATGTTTACATTTCTTGTAATAGGAAAAAAAGTGATCAAACATTTTTTTTAAAAAAGAAAGTTGTAAAAATAAAAATTAAAAAGTAAAATACATAATTAAAAAAAAAAAAAAAAAAAATTTAAAGCGCACCGTCCTTGCGAGCTCGCGCGCAGAAGCGAACGCATACGTAAGTCCCGCCCACATATGAAAACGGTGTGCAAACCACACATGTGAGGTATCGCCGCGATCGTTAGAGCGAGAGCAATAATTCTAGCCCTAGACCTCCTCTGTAACGCAAAAATGCTAACCTGTAGAATTTTTTAAACTTCGCCAATGGAGATTTTTATGTTGCCATTCCGCGAGCGGACGCAATTTTGAAGCATGTTGGGTATCATTTTACTCGGCGTAACATTATCTTTCACATTATGGAAAAAAATTGACCTAACTTTACTGTTGTCTTATTTTTTAACTAAAAAAACTGAATTTTTTTTAAAAAAATTGCGCTTTTAAGACCGCTGCGCAAATACGGTGTGACATAAAGTTTTGCAATGGCCGCCATTTTATTCTCTAGGGTCTTAGAAAAAAAAATATATAATGTTTGGGGGTTCTAAGTAATTTTATAGCAAAAAAACATGTTTTTAGCTGATAACCTCCAAACTCCAAAAAGAGGCTCGGTCTTAAAGTGGTTAAAAGCGTGCAGCAAAGAAACCGCATACGTAAGTCTTGCCCACATATGTAAACGGTGTTCAAATCACACATATGAGGTATCGCCATGATCGTCAGAGTGAAAGCAATAATTCTAGCAAAAGATTTCCTCTGTAACTCTAACCTTGGGACTCCCCACAAGGTGGGAATTTGCACCAGAGGCTTTTATCTTCAACCTCCAGACTAGAATCCCGGCAGGAATGAATCCCAGGTATGATGTAGATCTTTTTTTGAAATGAGAATCTTTACTTGAGAATTTATTCCTTGCTTAAAATATTGTATTTAACTATTTAAACCTGGGATCGTTTCCTGTCGGGATGGTCTATAAGTATGAACCATTTGGGACTGTATGTGATGTGGCATTTATACTCACTTATATATACTTCTTTCCATGAGTATATTAATGCTGTGGAGGGGAGTATATGCCATGTAGTGGGATTATTTTCTCCCAACCTCATATTTTTATGCACAACAGCATTTTGAAAGGTTGTATACTGTGGAATATTTTGCCTTTCTTCCTGCCTTCAGGGTTACTATGCAATGACTTCATAATGATTACTTTATGTCTTTGTGGACTATGGATTCTAAACCAACATATGGTCTTATGATTATGAAAGATTTGTGCAATAGACTTTGTATACAGTTTTTATTATTATATATTTTTATTGAGGTACTATTATTCACATATAGACATGGTCAATAAGGAGGAAATTATTTGTCATCTTTAATGTGTTTTAGATATAGGAGGATAAGATCTTTCAGCAGAGATGTACTCCATCCCCAGCAAGTCACAATTGAAGATAATTATTTAATTGATTGATTAGATCTAGGAGGTTACACATTGTCAATGGATGTGCTTAGAAAAGTGTTTATATGTGTTCTTTTTTGTATTGCCATATGTGCTGTGAACAAGGCGCCTTTGTGTCGCCGAAACGTGTCAGTGGTCGCCTGTAACTTTTATGACATAATGGAATAAAGAGGAAATTATCGGGATTCCCTAGTGTGCCGCCTCATCTTTTCTGTTTGTACGTATACACTTTGGAATGGAAGGAGGTAATTTGTGAGCCAGAGCACCTGTAGGAATGCAATTAAGGTGTTAGGAGAAATCCTGCATCTTTTTAGACTTTAGCATCTATGCGCGAGCCTGGGAGCGTTCGCGAGTGAGAACGGTCATTCACGAGCGTGAACGCGCGTTCGCGAGTGAACATGTGCGCGCACGCACGCGCCGCCCAACGGCTCTATTTCAACTGAACACACCCTGCAGCAAGTGCTGTCTGATCTACAGCATTTAGTGTGTGTTCATGAGCAACCTGTATCTGATTATCTGTTCCTGTGACCCGGCTTGCCTGATCCTGCTGTTTTCTGCCTGCACTGACCCCCTGCTTGTCTACGACCACTCTCTTGCCTGATCCTCGGATACCTTTGCTGCCCACCTGTTGACGACCCTGCTTGTACCCGACTATCCACCTGCCTGCTCCTCCTGTACCGCACCGCCAGCCCGTTTCACGACCCGGCCTGTACGACTACGCTTCCTGTGCACGAGTACACCAACAGACTTCCTACCAACACCAGTGACCCAGTCCGACCCTCGTGCTATCCTGCACTCCCGAGCCACCTGTCTGCTCTACCAGGGGTTCCCGAGTCAGGGTCGTAAGGGAGGTTGCCTATTGCATAAGCCAGACTCTTCCACCAGGTACGTGACAGTATCAGACAGCCATGTCAGAGTCTGCGCAGGGGCCCTCTCCAACAAATGAACTCTGCATACACCTGGCCGGCTTTACTCGGGCGCTGAAGGCCCTGCAAGATGATTATGTGCGGCTGGAAGGCCAAATCCTGGAGCTCACCGCACCACCCGAATCTGGGTCGGACCCGCTCCCTGATCACACCCTCATCACTCTGCCTACGGAACCCGAGGTACCTCTACCCGAACAGTTCTCAGGGGGCCGTAGGAAATTCCGGGCATTCCGCAACGCATGCAAATTATATTTCACTCTTCAACCATGCACCTTCTCCCAAGAAGCCACCAAAGTGGGACTGGTCATCTCACTACTCCGGGATAAGCCCCAGGCCTGGGCTCATCGGCTACTTGAGCAGAAGACTCCTGACACCACCACTCTAGCACGCTAGCACGCTTCTTCAGGGCCATGGTGCATCTGTATGAGGACCCGCATCAAGCCGCCACGGCAGAAGCTGCGCTCCATGCGCTCCAGCAGGAGCGCCGACACGGCCTGGAACCCCGCAGCCCTCTGCTTCCAGTTCTGGTTGGGCCTGTCCGAGCCACTCAAGGATGAGTTAGCTCGTGTGGGTCTTCCCCTGACTTTGGATGCCCTGATGGATCTGGCCATCCAGATCGATCATCCCCTAAGGGAGCGCAGCTCTGAACATCTGGTCACCCCCCCCGGTGCCCGGTCCTCACTCCAGACTGATCCGCGTGACCCACGACCTGTGTCTCTACTGCAGAGCTCCCGGACACATGGTGCGATCCTGCCCAGCCAAGCGGGATAGGAGTTCCTACCCCATTAAGGGAGAGATCCTGTCCATACCCAGTCCTAAGACCCACTTGGGGCTCTTCATCTCTCTGAAGCTGCCCGATGGAGACATCTCAGTCTGGGCAATCATAGACTCTGGGGAAGGCAGTTGTTTTGTGGACCTGAATTTCGCAGCTCAGCACCAGATTCCTCTTAAACCCAAAGCCCACCAAATGACCATCCACCTGGCCGATGGGTCCACCATCAAATTGGGCACTGTGACTCACGAGACTGTCCCTATCCCAGCCTGTACACCAGATGGTCACTCGGAGCTACTACTGTTGGGCGCCATTGCGTTCCCTCTTGGCTTCGGGTGCACTGCCCACAAATCAACTAGGTCATTGGCGATGTGCAATTCACATCCTCCTACTGCCGCTACCACTGCTTCCCACAACCTCTGGATCTGGCCCTTACTGTGCCCTGCTCGGATTCTGATCCTCATATGGAAACCCATCTGGCAGTCCCCACGGAATACCACGAATTCCTGGACGTATTTAGTAAGAAGGGGGCAGATACATTGCCGCTGCACAGACCTTACGACTGCCCAATTGAATTGCTACCAGGAGCAGAGGTGCCTTTCGGCAGGATATAACCTCTTTATGAATTGGAGCTTGCAGCCCTCAAGGCTTATTTGGATGATAATTTGGAGAAAGGGTTTATCCGACCCTCCAAATTCCCTGCTGGTGCCGGGATATTCTTATTCCCTGCTGGTGCCGGGATATTCTTTGTTGAAAAAAAGGACAAGACTCTCAGACCCTGTATTGATTACCGGGACCTCAATAAGATCACGGTTAAGAACCGCTATCCCTTGCCTCTGGTCCCGGAGCTGTTTCAAAGACTCGGTTCGGCCACGCTCTTCTCAAAATTAGATCTCAGAGGGGCCTATAATCTCATCCGTATCAGAGAGGGGGATGAGTGGAAGACGGCCTTTCAAACACGATTTGGCCACTACGAATACTTGGTCATGCTGTTTGGGCTGTGCAAAGCCCTGGCCGCCTTTCAACATCTGGTCAACAATGTTTTCTGGGACTTCCTTGACCTATTCGTAGTGGTATATCTGGATGATATCCTCATATTCTCCTCGTCCCTGGAAGAGGACCGTAGACATGTGAAAAGTGTACTGAGCCACCTTCTCCAGCATGGACTTTACGCTAAGGCTGAGAAGTGCGCATTTGAGTGCTCTGATATCTCTTTGTTGGGGTTCTCAGCTGTCATCGCCCCCATCACCCAGCTCACAAAGCAGAACACGCGCTTTCTATGGTCTTCTGAAGCCCAGGTAGCATTCCAACTACTCAAGCGACTCTTCACCTCTGCACCAGTCCTAAGACAACTGGATCCTACCATACCCCATTCTGGAAGTGGACGCATCTGAAACGGCGGTGGGAGCGGTACTTTCTCAAAGGCAGAGGCCTAAAGCCACTTTGCACCCCATTGCCTTCTTCTCCCAGAAGTTGACCCCTCTGGAGAGAAACTACGATGTGGGAGACAGGGAATTGCTGGCTATCAAAGCCGCCTTGCAGGAATGGCGGTATCTGTTGGAGGGAGCCACGCATCCGGTTCTTGTGTACACCGATCACAAGAACTTGGAATGCCTGCGTACCGCCAAGAGACTAAACCCCTGTCAGCCCGCTGGGCCCTATTCTTCTCAAGATTCCAGCTCCACATTACGTACAGGCCCGGGTTGAAAAATGTGAAACCAGATGCTCTCTCCAGGATGTTTCACAAGACAGGGGAGACTCCTCCACCAGACACGATCCTCCCGTCCCGGAGCTTCTTACTAACCCAGGAGGACCTCCTCTCTCAAATTAGAGGGTCCCTTGCCAGGTCCTCCGTCCCTCAGGACCCCAGGCTGACCCAGCATGACGGCTTGTGGTGGCTCGGTGCAAAATTTTTTGTCCCTGAAGAACAACGTCTGGCAGTCCTGGAGCTATGCCACAATAACAAATTAGCAGGACATTTTGTTGGCCGCAAGACTGCAGAACTACTTGCACGCACCTTCTGGTGGCCTCGGGTTGACAAAGACTGCAGGGAATATGTCAAGGCCTGCCTCACCTGTGCTCGCAACAAGGTCAATAGGACTAAGACCTGGGGGTTGCTGAATCCACTACCTGTCACGGAGCGGCCATTAGGCTTGTGCAAATCGTTTCGTTCCGAATTTCGTTTTTACTGAATTTTGCAAAATTCGGCAATTCGGACGAATTCCGAATTTTCAATTTCCGAATTTTTCCGAATTTTCGTTTTTCCGAATTGCGGTAATTCGGCAATTGCGGAAATTCGGCAATTCGGAAATTTGCGGTAATTCGGAAATTCGCGGTAATTCTGCAATTGCGGTCATTCGGAAATTTGCGGTAATTCTGCAATTGCAGTAATTCGGAAATTCACGGTAATTCGGCAATTGGGGTAATTCGGAAATTCGGCAATCGGAACAGCCGAAAATCTGAAATTTGTAAAATTCAGAAATTCGGAAATCCAAAAATTGGAAAAAAAATAAGAATATTTGAAATAATAACTAACTAATAACTATTAAATTATAGGTATTGGAATTTCCTTGAAAGTTTGGCTGTAAGTGTACTTAAATATGAAATTTATCACTAATAGTCATACTTTCAAGAAAATTCCAATACCTATATTTAATAGTTATTTATTATTATTTCAAATATTCTTTCTTATTTCTGAATTTCGGAAATAAGGAAGAACATTTGAAATAATAAGTTATTAATTTATTATTTTAACTTATTATAAAGCATAACAAGCTATTATTATTTAAATTTTCTTCCTTATTTCCGACTTTTGCAGTGTGTGACTGTATATATATATGCATACTGTATGTATGTATGTGTGTGTGTGTATACTGGGTGTGTTATGCTGTGTGTATATTGTATGTATATTGTATGTATACACACAGTATACATACAATATACATACAATATACACACAGTATATACACACCCAGTATACACACACACATACATACAGTATGCATATATACAGTCACACACTGCAAAAGTCGGAAATAGGGAAGAACATTTGAAATAATAATAGCTTATTATAATTTATAATAATTAAAAAAAATAAATGAATTACTTATTATTTCAAATGTTCTTCCTTATTTCCGAAATTCGGAAATAAGAAAGAACGTTGGAAATAATAATAAATAACTATTAAATTATAGGTATTGAAATTTCCTTGAAAGTTTGGCTGTTAGTGAACTGAAATATGAAATATATCACTAATAGCCATATTTTCAAGAAAATTCCAATACCTCTAATAAGTATTTATTATTATTTCAAATGTTTTTCTTATTCCAGAATTTCCGAATTTCGGAAATAAGGAAGATCATTTGAAATAATAAGTTATTCATGTATTATTTTTACTTATTATAAATAATAATAAGCTATTATTATTTCAAATGTTTTTCCTTATTTCCGACTTTTGCAGTGTGTGACTGTACATATGCATACTGTATGTATGTATGTATGTATGTATATGTACAGTCACACACTGCAAAAGTCGGAAATAAGGAAGAACATATGAAATAATAATAGCTTATTACAATTTATAATACATTAAAATAATAAATTAATAACTTATTATTTCAAATGTTCTTCCTTATTTCTGAAATTCAGAAATAAGAAAAACATTTGAAATAATACTAAATACCTATTAAATTATAGGTATTGGAATTTTCTTGAAAATATGGCTATTAGTGATAAATTTCATATTTAAGTTCACTAACAGCCAAACTTTCAAGGAAATTTCAATACCTATAATTTAATAGTTATTTATTATTATTTCAAACGTTCTTTCTTATTTCCAAATTTCGGAAATAAGGAAGAACATTTGAAATAATAAGTTATTCATTTATTATTTTAACTTATTATAAATTATAATAAGCTATTATTATTTCAAATGTTCTTTCTTATTTCCGAATTTCGGAAATAAGAAAGAACATTTGAAATAATAAGTTATTGATTCATTATTTTAAATTATAAATTATAATAAGCTTTTATTATTTCAAATGTTCTTCCTTATTTCTGACTTTTGCAGTGTGTGACTGTATATATGCAAACTGTATGTGTGTGTATACTGGGTGTGTATATACTGTGTGTATATTGTATGTATACACACAGTATACATACAATATACATACAATATACACACAGTATATACACACCCAGTACACACACAGATACATACAGTATGCATATATACAGTCACACACTGCAAAAGTCGGAAATAAGGAAGAACATTTGAAGTAATAATAGCTTATTATAATTTATAATTTAAAATAATAAATCAATAACTTATTATTTCAAATGTTCTTTCTTATTTCCAAAATTCGGAAATTCGGAAATAAGAAAGAACATTTGAAATAATAATAGCCTATTATAATTTATAATAAGTTAAAATAATAAATTAATAACTTATTATTTCAAATGTTCTTCCTTATTTCCGAAATTCGGAAATAAGAAAGAATGTTTGAAATAATAATAAATAACTATTAAATTATAGGTATTGAAATTTCCTTCAAAGTTTGGCTGTTAGTGAACTTAAATATGAAATTTATCACTAATAGCCATATTTTCAAGAAAATTCCAATACCTATAATTTAATAGGTATTTATTATTATTTCAAATGTTCTTTCTTATTTCCAGAATTTCGGAAATAAGGAAGAACATTTGAAATAATAAGTTATTAATTTATTATTTTAACGTATTATAAATTATAATAAGCTATTATTATTTCAAATGTTCTTCCTTATTTCCGACTTTTGCAGTGTGTGACTGTACATATACATACATACATACACTATGCATATGTACAGTTATACACTGCAAAAGTCGGAAATAAGGAGAAACTTTTGAAATAATAATAGCTTATTATAATTTATAATAAGTTAAAATAATAAATTAATAACTTATTATTTCAAATGTTCTTCCTTATTTCCGAATTTCCGAAATTCTGGAAATAAGAAAGAACATTTGAAATAATAAGTTATTATTAAATTTTTTAACTTATTATAAATTATAATAAGCTATTATTATTTCAAAAGTTTCTCCTTATTTCCGATAAGCAATTAACCCTTTAACCCAGGGGGTATCATAAAATGCATGGGCCTGTGTGCAATATCAAGAGTGGGCCCCAGGCATGTATAAATAAGGGAATACAGCAGTGGGTAGTATGTGCAGGGAGAGGAGTATGGGTTGTACAGTGATGGGTAGTATGTGCAGGAGAGGAGTGCAGAGTGTACAGCAGTGGGTAGTATGTGTAGGAGAAGAGTGCAGAGTGTACAGCGGTGGGTAGTATGTGCAGGGAGAGGAGTATGGGGTGTAAGGCGGTGGGTAGTATGTGCAGGAGAGGAGTATGGGGTGTACAGTGGTGGGAAGAATGTGCAGGAGAGAAATGCAGAGTGCACAGCGGTGGGTAGCAGAAGATCTAGGGTCAGTAAAGTGGGGTATGAAGTAAAGGCACTGCAAGAGGTCTACCCAGAAAGGAGAAGAGGAGGAGTTGTGTAGTTGCTATGGGTAACTAAGAACTAGCACAAGGTACGCAGTTTCCGGGCATTAAGCATAGTACCTGATGCAGGTGATGGGTCCTCTGGTAGCAAGGGGGTCAGTGATCTGCCCCCCCCCCCCCCCAGTGGTCGGTCTTCCTTGTCAACCGGGGCCAAACCCGCATTACAGAGGCCCTTAGCTTAGCTGCATGGTACAGGAAGGAAGGAGTTAACAAGAACACATATGAGGTCTGCGCTAGGTGCATGGTGGGATCCTATTTTGTCACTCGGAGGGAGTTGGCAGAGGTATACTGGACTGGTAGAGAGGGCACAGGCTCAGCAGTGCCCTTCCTAAATGCAACATACATCAGTCAACAGTGTGTAGTGACACAGGACAGCACTTTTTAGAGGAATTCTATACTTTTGTTACTGCACACAGTGACATGACCCATCAGCCTTAATGTTAGATTCCCACATGAATGCTGTCTCCAAATGGTCCCGGGAATTGATGAGCGCATTCATGGTGAAAGGTACCCCCATGTGCAGGGCAGGGTAACTGACCCCACCCACAACTTGGCATAGTTGGCCAGGATATGCCACGTATGCCCCACATATCCACACTCTTTGACCCTCATTTCCTCTGTTAGGTATGTGGTTTCTGACAGTCCTTTTAAGAAATACATATATTGAACATTATGTGTAGCCCTTTGGTGATGTCAGAGGCCGCATTTGAGGCTCCCTTTAGCTCATAAGTTGACAACCACAGCTCAAAATCATACACTGCCTCCTTCCCATATCCAAGGGCAAATCGATCCAACCTGGTCACAACCTCCTTTCTCTTCTAAGGTTTCATAATATCCAGCATTCCCACACTTAAGTAATAGTAAAATGAAAAATGCAGGTTTCTACCCAGGCATGCCCATAGATCAAAACTTTGATGGTAGTATGCAGTCCAGCCAGGCACTAAGCAACAGAAAATTGCAATCCATTGGCAGCTTCCACTGCCGCAAAGGAACAATGCATGAGGCTTGCCAAAGCAAGTGATCGAAAGCGAACACAAAGTACCAAACTTGGCAAATTTTACACCACTTCCTTCCTGTAGCTATGCCACTCAAGGCACACACATCCTAGCAGAGGCGTAACGATAGGAGTTGCAGCAGTTGCAATTGCAACCGGGCCCCACGCTCCAGGGGGCTTGTGTGCCTCCCTTGTACACATGGATAGGAGGGATGGCGAGGTGGCATTTAGATGAACCGTTCTCCTCCATGTTCCTCCTAATGGAGGAGATTGTTTCCTCTATATGCTGCCCCTGCTGCCCCTCCTATCCAGTTTACTTGTCTTCTGCTGTTCCCGGGGTCCCTGTGTCCCCCCACACAGCTGCTGTCTTCCCCTCTTCCTCTCTCCTGCCAGCTGCTGTAGAAGATGTGTCATGATGAAGGGATTGGAACGGGTCGGTAAATTTGCCATTTACCGGCTCCTTCCTTATCTGAATGGACAGAGTCAGTGATTGGTACCAATTGGTTCAATCATAACTGAAGCATAGTAAACTGTTTTTACTATACTTCCATTTATGAATGAATGGGAGGCTCGGTACACAACTATTCCTGGCCATTCATTCTGTGCAGCTGAGGCTACACAGATGAAGATTGAGGGCTGAGGTTTGTTTAGACCCCTGATATCTCATCAAAGCCCCTAAATTAAGTTTTAAAAAATTATAAAGATAAAATTGTAAAAGAAATAAAATTAAATTGTAAAAAAATAATAAAATTAAAATAAAAATTAAAAACTACTGACACCAGTGAGGAAACTATTGGGATTGCAAAGATTGCTATTGGGATCAGGCCCTGGCTTTTCACCACCATGGGGAGGCTCAAAGAGGGCAGAAAGGGGGCCCGCTGCAGAACTTGTGAAAGGGTGCCACTGCAGGACTGTAATAAAGGGACCCACGATAGGAGTAAAGGGCCCCAGGATCAGCGAGAATAGGGAAAGGCCCTGGCCAGGGGTCAGGGGGGCCCTTCATAATTTCTTGCACCGGGACCCTGAAGGTTCTAGTTACGCCTCTGCACCCTAGGTAGTATTTAAACACTCTGTACACCTAGCTTAATGGACCCAATTTTTGACGGGATAATAGAGATTTTCAGATTATGATCTATGCTGTATACATCAGTATGGCAACCATTTGTTACAGTCATATGAAAATGTAGAAGGAAAAAGCATCTAGGTTTAGGGAGACATTGGAATCTAGCATCCATTCTTGGTGGGACTAGAAGACAGGAGTTTTAATTTTTGTCTGCTTTTTGAAGGCACACTTTATAGTCACTAGCAAATATCGTAAAATGATCATTTAATAGCTAAAACAAAAAGATCAATTGTTTATAATTTTTTTCTCTACCATCATGACGTTACCTTCACAAATAGCATAACCCTAAGAACACAATGTATTGCATTACATTTTACAAGAATCTGACAGCAGACGTTCATTTAATGGTTTTTCATTTGTTTCTTCCTAAAATGTACTATGATCATCAAGTACAAAATGTGCAGACAATTGGTTCTTTACAACCGTCGTGAAATTACACACAGGAAGTAGAAGTGATGTTAAATGAGCAATGTGTCTTGTACTGCATGAGGTCCTGAGATTTGGTTTGAAAGTCTGAAATTAATTTGTAGTATCCAGATTATGAAAAAGTATAATAAAACTAGTAAACATAGTAATGGAGGAATCTGTAAGCATGTCTTCTCATCATTGAGTGCTAAATCCAGTTGGGTTTAAGGACTGCCACCGCCATGAATCTTCACCTGGGAAGAGTAAAAAGGAGACTTTTAGCTCTTAGGGAAAATTAACATTCAGTTACAAATCTGGTAGTAGTTGGTCAAAATTCTGTAATGTTCATACAGTTGAACTTGACCAACTACTACTGGATATACCATGTCCTGGATTAGTAACTTTTACAGATATACATAATAACACCATATCAATTAACTAGAGGCAGGTGTAGTTACCAATGGCGGCTGGTGAAATTTTAGGATGGGGGGGAGGCGCCAGACCCCTTCCTTCCTTCTTGACCCCTCCCACTTCTTATAAGCTCCATCCCTTATAGATTCCACCCATTGTGTCAGGAGTGTACAGCCCAGCATCAACAGATAGGGTATATACAGCATCACCAGACAGGGTATATACAGCATCGCCAGATAGGAGTATACACAGCATCGCCAGATAGGAGTATAAAGCATCGCCAGATAGGAGTATAAAGCATCGCCAGATAGGAGTATACAGCATCGCCAGATAGGGGTATACAGAATCACCAGATAGGAGTATACATCATCGCCAGATAGGGTATGTACAGCATCACCAGATAGGAGTATACAGCATCACCAGGTAGGGATATACAGCATCAGCAGATAGAGTATACAGCCCCCCCACCCCCGCCACATGGTTCGCGGCACTGACAGAAGATCCCCCAGGGTAGTCGAGACATTAAAGTCCCGCACTTATCCCATCAAGGAAGCTGGCCGGGCAACGAGCGGTGTCTGGCAAGTAGGAGCTAAACCCCCTCCTCCTCTGAGAAAGGCATTCAATAGGATCGCCTGACCATACATACATACATAGCATACCGGCGCTTCCGGATTGGCTGAGAGTGTTAGAAAAGCAAATATTCCTTTGCTTTTGTAACACATATGAGTGGGCTTGCGGCGCTATGCTCTGTGCCATGAGCCACTCTATTTTGAAGCTTGTTAGAGCCTATGGCTCTAATCAGGTGCTTCAAAAAACAATAACATTGCTGTAATTCATATGGCCGGTGTCCTGAAGGGGCCGGCCGCATGAATAGGGGGTGGCGGTGATGGCCATGGATAGATTCATGCTATGCATGAATCTATCTATTAGCATAAGGGGGGTGGCGAGGACAGAGGGGGCGGCGCCCATGCGCCCTTAATGGACGGGCCGCCCCTGGTAGTTACTGTTAAATTGGAGGTCATTTTCCTCTAAATCGGGAGCAACTGATTTACTAAAGAGACAGCCTTTCTCAACCAGGGTGCCAAAAACTGTCCAAAAATTGTCAATAAGCTACTCAAAGCCACAGTTTTTTCTTTATCATGGAGCATTACAACCTAGGGCACTGCGCAGGCCAGCCACTGAGGTCCTAACAACCTCATAGATTCATGAGGAGCACATCGGGCACCTGCACCTGCAGAGCATCCTTGTTTGACCCCTCGGTATCAGGGGTCACATTGGCTGTGTGAGGAAGATAATCTGTGGGAGAAGAGAAATGCTTGAACATCAGTCAGTGCTAGTGTGCAAAGGAATGGGGTGCCTTTAAAGTGTGCATAATTTTAAAGAGTGTCTTGACTGAAAAAAAGTATGAGAAACACTCGGAAGCAGTAGGAAGCCATGTTGCCTTTTCAAAGGTTTACTCATTTGCTCTGAAATGTACAGTGCCTTGAAAAAGTATTTATACCCCTTGAAATTTTCCACATTTTGTCATGTTACAACCAAAAACGTAAATATATTGTAACCAATTGCCTTCAGAAGTCACCTAATTAGTAAATGGAGTCCACCTGTGTGTAATTTATTCTCAGTATAAATACAGCTGTTCTTTGAAGTCCTCAGATGTTTGTTAGAGAACCTTAGTGAACAAAGAGCATCATGAAGTCCCAGGAACACACCAGACAGGTCACGGATAAAGTTGTGGAGAAGTTTAAAGCAGGGTTAGGTTACAAAAATATATCCCAGGCTTTGAACATCTCACAGAGCACTGTTCAATCCACCAACCAAAAATGGAAAGAGTATGGCACAACTGCAAACCTACCAAGACATGCCTGTCCAACTAAACTTACAGGACAGGCAATGAGGGCATTAATCAGAGAAACAGCCAAGAGGCCCATGATAACTCTGGGGGAGCTGCAGAGATCCACAGCTCAGGTGGGAGAATCTGTCCACAGGACAACTGTTAGTCATGCACCCCACAAATCTGGCCTTTATGGAAGAGTGGCAAGAAGAAAGCCATTATTTTCTGTTAAAAAAAGAAAGAAAGCCATTGTTGAAAGAAAGCCATAAGAAGTCTCATTTGCAGTTTGCGAGAAGCAAGAAGAATGTGGGGGACACAGCAAACATGTGGAAGAAGGTGTTCTGGTCAGGTGAGACCAAAAATTTAACTTTTTGGCTTAAAAAGCAAAACGCTATGTGTAGCAGAAAACTAACAATGAACATCACCCTGAACACTCCATCCCCACCGTGAAACATGTTGGTGGCAGCATCATGTTGTGGGGATGCTTTTCTTCAGCAGGGACAGGGAAGCTGGTCAGAGTCTGCAAAAGACTTGAGACTCGGGCGGAGGTTCATCTTCCAGCAGGACAATGACCCTAAACACACAGCCAGAGCTACAATGGAATGGTTTAGATCAAAACATTTTCATGTGTTAGAATGGGCCAGTCAAAGTCCAGACCTAAATCCAATTGAGAATCTGTGGCAAGACTTGAAAATTGCTGTTCACAGACACTCTCCATCCAATCTGACAGAGCTTGAGCTATTTTGCAAAGATGAATGGGCAAAAATGTCACCTTTTACATGTGCAAAGCTGTTAGATACAGCCCAAAAAGACTTTCAGCTGTAATTGCAGAAAGGTGATTATACAAAGTATTAACTCAGGGGGGTTGAATACAAATGCACACCACACTTTTTACATATTTATTTGTAAAAAATAAAAAAAAAAATTATAATTTTTCTTCTACTTCACAATTATGTGTCACTTTGTGTTGGTTTATCACATAAAATCCCAATAAAATACATTTACATTTGTGGTTGTAACATGACAAAATGTGGAAAATTTCAAGGAGTATGAATACTTTTTCAAGGCGCTGTACGAGCCATTACAATTTCCTGCTAAAGGTTTGCATAACTCAGTGCTTCTCAAATAGTGGGGGGCGCGAGGCTCCGTAAAGGGGGGCTCGTTTGACCTCGGCAAACACTGTCATATTGGATGTCCAGATCGGATTATCCCACTCACTCACAAGCGGCGTCCCACACGGCGCCGGTTGCCTAGCAACTCTACGGCTGGAGAGAGGGAGCAGCGTGGCGCGATCACTGATTGGCCAAACCCGCCCGTGTGACTTTTAGACCCGGAAATCGGTCCTCTGTACAGAAAAACGCCTGAAAGAAAGGAGTTGAACACACATAAAAGGGGACACCGCCGATTCAGCCAAAAAAGGTCAGTGTTCTGATGAAAAGGCTTTTATTATGCTTTGAAACGCGTCAACGTGACCTGTAGGGGGCATTCATCCATCTATGCCTTATTTCCATTGCTCCACAACTGATGTAAGTGTGGCTCATTTTTATGCTTTTAATCTTTGTATTTTACAAACTTCTGACAATTAAAAAGGATCACTCTCAGTTGTGCCCTCTTCTCTTTGTAGACACGAAGTGTAGCAGACCCTCAAGTGACATCATGAAAATTTTTTTAACAGGGATGAGAAGACAGGCGGATAGAGAAGGAGATAAAAGAAAGTCTTCCGAAGGCTAAGACGAGGAAATATGACGAGGCGTATGTAGCGCTTGGCTTCACTGTGACTACGGTGGGAGACGAGGAAAGACCGGTAAAGTACTACAGTGAACTCCCAGACGATGTGAAGCACAGATGTTTCTCTTCTCCCGTGTTGACTCTCACTAGGAAAAATTAACAGTCTTCAAACATTTTATGTTTCTAATTTTCGTATTTTTACTCGGTGTGAATGTAGTCAACACCTCGTTACCTTTATTCCGTATCTACCTACTTACGGGGGATGTCCAGTGCAACTGCGCAAAGTTTCGTATTATTTTCGGAAAAGTAGTCTTGTGACTGGAAAAAACCGACTTAGCCGCCACAGGGGAAAATACACACAAGTTGAGGAAAGAAAGTCCGCAAAAAGACATGTCTCCTGGCTA
>BLSH010374051.1:292629-320530 GCA_018402905.1 Glandirana rugosa | reverse complement strand
TGGCAAGTGGCATCTTGGCAGCTGTACGCTTGACTTTTCTCAGTTCACGGGCAGTTATTTTGCGCCTTGGTTTTTCCACACGCTTCTTGCGACCCTGTTGGCTATTTTGAATGAAACGCTTGATTGTTCGATGATCACGCTTCAGAAGCTTGGCAATTTTAAGAGTGCTGCATCCCTCTGCAAGATATCTCACTATTTTTGACTTTTCGGAGCCTGTCAAGTCCTTCTTTTGACCCATTTTGCCAAAGGAAAGGAAGTTGCCTAATAATTATGCACACCTGATATAGGGTGTTGATGTCATTAAACCACACCCCTTCTCATTACTGAGATGCACATCACCTAATATGCTTAATTGGTAGTAGGCTTTCGAGCCTATACAGCTTGGAGTAAGACAACATGCATAAAGAGGATGATGTGGTCAAAATACTCATTTGCCTAATAATTCTGCACACAGTGTACAGCTTCAGGGGAAATATCAACACCTCCCTCAGGCCACAGACAAGATGAACTCTTTCACTCGAAAGCTTGCAATGTGGGGCAGGCGACTTGAAGGAAGTACCGTGTCATTTGAGAACTTGCAGGAATTTGTTGACACTACTGACTGTGATGCCACCTCAGTGATTCCATATTTTAAGCAGCATATTTCATCACTGATAGGATTCTTTGCAAAGTACTTCCCTGAAAACAGTTCCCAGTATGACTGGGTGAGAGATCCTTTTAATGCACCAGCTCCTACTGGTTTCAGTCTTGCAGAGGAGGAGCAGTTCATAGAAATCACATCTGACTCCATATTGAGACTAAGTTTAACATCCCAGACACTGAGTGAATTCTGGCTGAGTGTGGAGAAGCAATATCCACTCTTAGGACAAAGAGCTGTGCACGTTCTTACTTGTGTGAGATTGGCTTCTCTGCTGTTGCTGCTCTGAAAAGCAAATACAGGTCTCGGCTACACATTGAGAAGGAGCTGAGAGTTGCTGTGTCCTGCTTCAAACCCCGCTTCGAAAAGCTATGTATTGCAAAACGTGCTCATTGTAGCCATTGATCCAGACATCGCCTCTGATTAAAAAATCAGCTCCAATTATTTTATATATTTTTGTTTTGCAGGTTAAAGTTTTTTTTAATATTGTGTTCCTTTAAATCCTGTGCTCCTTTAAATCTTTTCTGCTTCAGTTAATAAAGCTATTCTTTGTTGTAAATTGATCCACATTTCTTTCTTTTTTTATTCTCTTATACGTTAATAAGGATACAGTGTTATGCAGAGGTGTACTTATAACAATTTTATAGACAAATGATACTATTTACAGTCACGTGGGGGCGCAAAATGTTTTCTTCTTCCTAGGGGGGGCATGACAGAAAATAATTGAGAAGCACTGGCATAACTTGAATTAACAGCTAAATAAAAAGCTTGCCCAAGTGGAAAGAAATTAAATACAAAGTAAATAATCAAGTTTTCAAGCTTATATTGCACAATGTTTTGCCTTAAATTAAATGTTACTTTCCAAAGTGTCACTGCAGAAATATATCATTCAGTACCAATAAAACTGGATTTTATTTTAATTTGCAGCCTTTTTTTTAACTTACACATTCTGTCCAAGCCAAATTCTGCCTTCCAGCCAAGGTCCTCTCTAGCCAGGGTTGGATCTGCATAGAATGTTGCAATGTCCCCCTCCCTTCTTGGTGCGATTTTATATGGAATCTTGAAAACACAAAAACACATTACAACATATATCTTAGGCCGGTTTCACATGGCCATGTCCGCAAACGGACTCTGTTTGCTCAGCAGGGATCGGTCCACTGATCCCCGCTGAGCCAACGGATGACGGATCCGTCCCTGCACTTCACTATAGCAAATCAGATGACAACGGATCCGTCTGTCCGTTGTCATCCGATCCGCAGACAGATGGAAAAATGGGGTTTGCATCTGTCAGACTTTACGGGTCTGCAAAAACTGACAGGCAGACCTGAACGGAACGTCCGTGTTAAAGGGGTCTTAAAAATAATACTTATAAAAAGTTTACCCAATATTATTAAAATAAAAGTACAACTTTGGCTGCAATACTCCAGGGGGTGTGTAATTGCAGTGCCCTGCACTCACATACAATGATAAAGAGGGCGGTGATGTTGTCATCAGTGATGCTCTCTGCTTCATTGAGGTTTGGCAACTGCCTGAGCACAATCGGCCTGGAGATATCTGAAAAAGTAAACAAAATACAGCCAGGGTAAAGACCTGGAATTGGGCTTTACTAAATTTGAGTATATCAGATTAAACAGAAATTATGGATAGAATTATAGTTCCCATACCATGTCAAAGTTTATTAGTCAGCTTGAACACAACCAGCTTTCAAAGTCTATGAGTTATTGAAAATAAAGATGTAAGAAAATAAATTGTTACCAAGAAAGAGAAGTTAGGAGTAGACATGTGCAAAACGGAAACATTTGTTTAATTTTGTTTTGGATAGATTTGTTATGTTACTAATTTGGTTTCGTTGATTTGTTTTGGAATTCATTTCATTTTTGTTTCTTTAAATTTCATAGAATTTATTAATTTTTTAACGAATTCCAAATGTTCGAAACAATTCGAATTCAGATGAGTTGAAAAATGATCGACCGATTTGAATTTTGTGTGAAGAGTAGCTTCTTGTTAAGGAGCGGGCCAGGAAGCCGGCCGCATGTGCTGAACAACCATTGACTCTTAAATTGTCAGCGGGCTTCCCCGCTGAGAGCTGAAATGTAAACAAAAGAATGCCGGCAACAGAAAATTCAGCAGGTCCCCCTCTCGCCCAATCCATACCAGGCCCTTCAGATCTGGTATGGATTTTAAGGGGAACCCCATGCCAAATTTTTTTTTAAAAAATGGCTTGGAGCCCCCCCCCCCAAAATCCATACCAGACCCTTATCCGAACATGCAGCCTGGCAGGCCAGGAAAGGGGGGAGAAGCCAGCGCCCCCTCCTAAACCATAGCAGGCCACATGCCCTCAACATGGGGGATGCTTTGGAGCAGGGGAGGCTCTACCCCCCCATCCCAAAGTACCTTGTTCACATGTTGATAGGGACAAGGGCCTCTTCCCCACAACCCTGGGCGGTAGTTGTGGGGGTCTGCGGGCAGGGGGCTTATCAGAATCTGGAAGCCCCCTTTAACAAGGGGGCCCTCCCCCATGGGAATGTGTATGGACCTTCCCATTTACCAAAAAAGTGTAAAAAGTGAGTAAAGGCACAACACAAGTTTTTGACAATTCCTTTATTAAAAAATCAAAAACAATGTCCGCCAATGTAGATCCATCATCAATCACAATGCCCGCCACACCACTGGACCCAAGAAAAAAAACCCTCCAGTCTCATCGGAGGCTTCCCGCCGTCTGCCTGCTCCTCTGTCTTACATTTCTAAGGGGCCATCCGGCGATGTCACCAGGTGGCCCCGCCTTCTTGAGATGTCATCAACCGAGCATGCTGGGTTGTTGACATCACAAGCAGGCGGGGTCATCCAATGACAGTTTACATTTCAGCTCTCAGCGGGGAAGCCCGCTGACAGCTGAGGAGTCATCAGGTGTTAAAGAAGCAGTGGCCGACTTCTAGGCTTGCTCCTTAACAGGCAGCTATTCTTCACATGGAACTTGAATTAGTCGATCATTTTTTGACCGATCCGAATTCGAATCATTCCGAAAATTTGGAATTCATTAGAAAAGGAATATACGAAACAAAATGAAATGAATTTTAATAAAATCTGTTACTATTTCATTTGGAGATTCGGATACATCTGAATCCCTGAATAACCAAAAATTTGCCTGAATTTGTATTCAGACCAAAGCGAATTGCACGTGCCTATTTAGGAGTTTAACATATACTATAGCATATTAGGCTATACAGGGAGCAACCTTTTTGCCAGATGCTCTTTCCATGGCTTCCACCATCTGCAGTACCGAGTAATGTACTCCAGTGCCCAGATTATATACCTGCAAGGCATAAACCATATTTGGTAAATAACTATATGCAGCTTTCCAATGTAAAGTTTAAAAATTTTTAGAAATTGCTGTTTCAAAATGAACAAACGTGTTAAAGACAGTTTATAATGCAAACAAATGCCTCCTGGTTTTGTGTATTTTGAGTTTTTGGGAGCAATTCTAATATGCCTATGACCCTTTAACTGCTGGACCTATTTTATTTTTATTTAATTTTTTACATACACTTATGTGCATTCTTGGTCTTAAAATTATTTCAAACCCCCCAAACATTTATACATTTTTTGAAAGCAGAGTACCTAAAAATACTGAACATTTGTATGTTGCCCAATATTTGTGCAACTGTACAGCTACTGCAGTAAAAATTAATTAAAGGTAATTTTAGTGCATTTAGGCTACTTTCACACTGGGGCGGGCGGGCTGTAGCGGTAAAGCGCAGCTAGTTTCAGTGGCGCTCTTCCTTTGTTATAGCGCCGCTATGCAGGCTGGAGCACGGCACTTTTAACTCTCCACAAGGGGTTAAAAAGGGGTTGGCTTTGGTGGATACACCGCTCACCGCACCGCCCCAAAGATGCTGCTTGGAGGACTTTTTGTGACGGCCTGCAAGCGTACCGCCCCAGTGTGAAAGCACTCGGGTTTTCACATTGGGGGGTATTTGAGGCGCTTTAGAGGCGTTATTAGAGCTAAAAAATGCCTGTAAAGCTCCTCAGTGTGAAAGTGGCCTTAAGGAGGAAGTAAACCCTGATGGGTTTTACTTCCTCTTTATTACCCGGCAATGTAAAAGCATAATGGGCTAGTATGCATCGCATATTAGCCCATTATGTGGCACTTAACTGCAATGGAAGCCCGCAATGTCCCCGCTCCAGGCCGCGTCCATCTTCTGCCCCTCTTCCTTCCGGGGCCGCGGACTCCAGCTCTGTGACTGGCCGGAGTTGCATGACGTCACTCCCACGCATGCGTGCGGGAGCTGGCAATCGCGACACGATCGCATGTACCCGATGACGTGGGCACATTACAGTACACTGCATATCTCCTGAACCGTGCAGGTTTAGGAGATATGCAGGGAACCTAAAGGTAAGCCTTATTATAGGCTTACCTGTAGGTTAAAGTGGTTGTCAAGGTTGACAACCACGTTAAGCAAATTTCAATCTTTCAATATTGTTTGTACAATATAAAAGAGGAAGACTGTTCAGTAAATAAATAACAAATATTACAAGTATAAAAAATAAAAACTCAACTGTATGCCGATGAAAAACTACGATACCCGCATTAGCAAAAAAAGGACATTCCCTGATCCTTTTTGGCTTTCTAGTAAGGATGGGCTCGGGCATGTTCGCAAGTGTGTGTAGACATGATCCGGTGATTTTGCAGACATAGCCACAGAATAATATTAAAACAGAGTAATGGCTGCTGGAGGCTTCTTTTGATCCATTAACACAAATTGGACACATTTTTGGCAGTCAAAGTGTTTATATGCATACCAGTCGTGCATCATCAATTGAATTCCTTTCTTCCTTTCATATGTTGCTATTCACAGTAAAGTCTTTACCTGGGTGTGGTCTGTCTGTGACCGAGTTAGGTAAGCCATAGAAAGCGACATTGTTTCTATATGTTCTAAATACCTAAGAGGTCATTTTCATTGCACAATTATTGTTCTGTGTGTGTTATGTGTAGAAAAGGTGACATGGAAAATGTAGACTCACCTTACAGCCACTACTGGTCTGCAGCTTCTCAAGAGCAGCAATGTGACCCTTAGCCAGATCTACTACGTGGATGTAATCCCGAACCCCTGAAAATACATGTCCAAAATGCACAATAATCAGAAAACAGTAAAACTCCTGGATTTAGAAGACAACCTTCATTAGCGTAAAGGACGTACTACAGATGAAATGCATATATAAGTGCTAGTTGCTAAAGGATTTCTATTTCTGTCCATCCACCCCTGTGTTCTATACACCTCTGCCACATGGCATAGTTCTTCCCGACAGGGAAGGGCAACTTATTTTTTTCTGCCGCAATTTCATTTTCAGTTACAGGTCTCTACCCACCCCCTACCCTGTGACAGGACAGCAAAAGCAGAAGAGGCAAACTGATGAGCGTATTTCTCTGTCACTCTGCTCTCTCATCCCATCAGCATGTTCTTTGATCTGCAACATTTTGCCTGGCTCCTTGGAGTTCTGCTGTGCAAAGCATTGCATAGGGCTAATTCTAAGCCAAATGTAGGTACTTATGCCGTTTGCTTTGAAATTAACATATTTAAAAGTTGTATTAATGATTACAAAGCTGCACTATTGTGTGCCTTTTATATCCAACTGGAGTTTACCTTTATAGCAGAGCTTCACCCAAAATGGGAAGTTCCACTTTAAAGTCCTGCCGCCCCTCTTTCACAAATTGCACTTTTTTTGGGAAGGGGGAGCAAGTACCTGGTTTTGACAGGTCCCTGCTCCCATTTCCTCTCGTATTTTCTAGGCGACACGCCACAGGTCCCAGAAGACTGCAGGACCATTCACAATGTGCAGCATGGCTCATGCATGTGCAGTGGGCATTTGGCTATGAAGCCGCAAGCTGTCACATCTGGGTGCCCACGGTTAAGATGCCATGTCGGGGACCGAAGTGGGTGGAGAAAAGGGCTCGGGTGATGCACACTGGATCCTGGGACAGGCAAGTGTCTGTTTATTAAAAGTCTGCAGCTACACCTTTTGTAGCTGCCAACATTATAATTTGTACACAAATGACTGGAGCTCCTCTTTAACTAATGCCAGGCTTTTTATGCCAGGCTATTTATGACACAGTATATTCAGATATTTGAACTGATTTTCTAATTAGGACTAGGAACAACTGGCTAAAATCTGATATGTTGAAAACTTCAAGTGAAGGACTGTGGTTAAAGCTTAGTACACATGGGCTGAATGTCAGGCAGCTTTGGATGGTTTAATAGAAACCAGCCGGCATTCGGCTTGTGTGTACTGCAGCTGGTCCTACAGAAGTTGGCCGTCTGGTCAGCTTCTTTTGATGATCAAAAAAGATCTGTTGATCGGCTCCCTATCAGCACTCTAAGCCGGAGTGTTCTGGCAAGAACATAATAGAACTTAGTAGAGCAGCAGGGGAGATTGTTGTACTAACGTTAGGTAGTTAGTACAGCGGCTCCTCCTGAGCTGTCAGTTTTTTTCCGTTCAGCCCTGCTGGGTTGTAAGTCCCTTCAGAGAGGGGGATCCATGACGCTGATGTTCCCTGATCCTGCTGATTGAATGAAGCTAGGTGTTTTTTTTTAAAAAGGTGTTTATTTTTTAATTTTAAATACATAAACAATAAAAAAAGAAGGAACGAAGAAGAAAAAAGCCATCAACAGGCGATGGGGGGAACTGTTGGCTACGCAGAGCCCATTTGGCATTGGTAACAGAACCGTCTCTATAAGACAGATCGAGTTTGTCAAGTATGTGGACTGAGACATAACCAGGGCAAAAGTAAAAAATAAAAGTTTTACTCAACAACAGCTCCAAATAAGGTGACTTCTCACAATCCTACATCACATTCAAATCCACTTACAACGCCCAATCACACAGCCACATACACAGATAGGCCCGCAGACAGCGCAGCTGGGCGAAGGGCCTCGTGACAGGGGGGGCAGGGAGCACCTGGGAAGGGTTGGGTTAAATTCATAGGGCTTAGGGTCAGCAAAAGGGGAGAGGGCGTAGGCAGTAATGGTGGGCGTGCATGGCGTATTAATACCACCCCACCCCCTCGTAGGCAGAGTAGCAGGGAGCATCAGTTTTTCCCACCCTCCCTCCCTGTGATTGGTGGTTTGGTTTAACAGGTGTGTGGTTGTGGTCTTCGGAGGCATTTCAGATAAGGCTCATATATTATATGGAAGAACCCGCCTAAGGTGCGGAGTTCTTGGTGGTATCCTAGTTAACTGCGGTTTAACTGGGAAATGGTGGTAATATCTGCAAAAGTTGGTTATCCTCGAGCCGGTGTAGAGCGGCTGGGGAAATTGGTAGTGCAGATACAAAAGGGATGTGGTTTCGTGGTGCCTCCCAGGACCAACAACAGCAGTACTTTGGTTTTTGTTATTGTTTGCATAACATGTGTGTTTATTAATCATTGCTAATAAATGGCCTGTCGGCCAAAATTTTCCCAGATAAGTCTCGATCACTTTATTTCAGGTAATGTAGGTAGTAAAAAGGATGGGGCTCATCTAGGATACCCTAGTCACAGGCTCTCTTCAACAAAACCAGAAGGAGAAGATACTCAGTACCCTAAAGGGACATCTGGGAGGATACCAGGTCTGCTGATTAGGTAGCGGAGCTATCCAGCCATATCTGCCAAACTTTGGTAAACTTTTTGGCACAAGCCCTACCTTTGTAAATAAGTTTATACAATGGTAATGCCTGGTTAATGAAGCAACACAGGTAAACTAAAGAGGGTGAGGCCTGATCCTTCCAGTGCAGCAAAATTGCCTTTTTTGAGCAAAAAAATATTAAGCAGAACATAATACGTTTTTAGACCCAGGGTGTTAGGGAAAATAGCTTCCCTGGCCGTCTCTGGCTTCCATACGCCGACGCACGTCGGCGCGCTCTGCTGTGCGCGCTTATGGCGCCAATGGCAGCAATTTAAGCAGGACAGCCCAGGAAGCAAATGCTGTCCATTCTACAGCATTACCAGTGCCTTTCCATGACCTGTTTGAGTTTACGGTTTACCCGGCTTGAACCTGTACCTGCTTGAACTCTGCCTGCACCGACCCCCCGGCTTGTCTACGACCACACTTCTGCCTGACCCCTGTGTACTGCCACCTGCCTGCCTGTTAACGACCCTGCCTGCACCTGACCACCCGATTGCCTGCTCCTCCAGTACTGCCTTGCCTGCACGTTACTGACCCGGCCTGCACCACTACTCTTCAGTCTTGCACGGACTTCTGGAAGACATCACACCATCATCTGTGTCTAATCCAGCCCTCGTGCTCCCCTGTGCTCCAGCGCTCCCTGTCTGCTCTACTAGGGGTTCTGGAACCAGGGCCGTAAGAGAAGTTGCCTACTGCATAAGTCAGACTCTACCACCAGGTACGTGACACGGGGTACAAAATTATCTAAAACTCCAAGGAGGCACACCTCCAGGGTTTTTGGGGCCAGTAAATTGAAATTTGTGGTAAACATATCGAACAGAGCAGTCCAAAACTGCTCCAAACCTGGGCATGACCAAAACATGTGCATTGTGTTAGCAGAAACCTCCCCACATCTAGGGCATGAGGCCTGGTCTGCAAGTCCCATCCTATTTAATTTAGCAGGTATATAATGTAGTTGATGGATACATTTAAAATGTATGAGTTTGTCTGCCATGCTTATAACATCCTGCATGCAGGTAACCGTGACCTCCTTCCAATCCTCATCCGCAAGATCAGGAATATTCTCCTGCCATTTTGCACCCAAGGAGGTGAAGGGGTGGGAGCCCGCAGATTGCAGAGCACCGTACAACGTGGTTACCAGCTTGTCCACATAAGAATCTGCCATAAGATGCTCTAGAGGGGTCTCTATCAGCTCTATAGCCCGCCTCCCAAACTGAGTCTGTACCGCAAAGATATTTGAAGAAAAATTTGTTATGTATAGTAGCTCGTTCTTTCAATACATGAAAGCTAGGTGTTATTTAACCTAAAAGACTGAGGGCATCTTCTGGTGAAAATGTATTACTACAGAAACAGGATGTAAATACCCTGAAGTCCCACTTTCCAAAGTCATTTTCCATCTTTTTAAATCTGCAGCATTTACTATAAGAATTCTGGTGATCCTGCCAAAAGATCCTTCTTCCGGCACTTCCACTTATGGGGTGATTGTCTCTGTGTGTCATCATCCTGTCACATGCCTTTCTGGTAAAGAATGCTAGTGGTCATGTTGACAATCGTCGCACAAACATGTTCCACTGTTATCACTATCAGGAAGACCATCCAGAATAATGATATGCTGCCAATGTTGAAGTAAGTACATGTACACAGGAAGTGGCTGACTGATACTAGAGGAGATCAGCAGCAATCAGATAAAAAAAAAACAAGAAGCGTAGAAACAGTATTACACTATAAGTGCAATTGCTTATGATGCACCATGCTTTAGCAAACTAAATGTCATCCAGTTAGGATTTAGATCTGCTCTTCTAGTTTTTCACCTATTGCAGATAGAAATGTAATCTAACTCATAGTACTTACCTGTCCCATCTGGTGTATTGTAGTCATTTCCAAAGACATTCAGGTGTTCCCGTCTTCCAACAGCAACCTGAAAAACAAACACAATGTGGGTTATAAGGATGGGCGTGTTCGGAACTGAACGTGCCCGAGCCCGCCAGGAAGTGAACCCTGCACTGACAGTGAGACATTTCCCCAATCGCTGCAGCCGCACATCGGGGAAATGTCCCATTACATGTGATTAGCACAGTGCAGGGTTCACTTCCTGGCGGGCTTGGGCACGTTCAGTTCCGAACAAGGCCGAGCCCATCCTTAGTGGGTTATGCGTATTTTACTCCAGCTTTCTTTTAGGCTTTTAAATCAAAGATTTTTCAGCAATATAGATTTAAATTCACACAGTGTGGTAATATGTCTAACAAATTTGTGTGATGAGTTCAAAATCATATAATATATATTTATTATTTTACTTTAATCTTACAAATTACTACAGAAAACATTTGCATTTTTTTTACTTTTCATGAGTTAAGCTGGCTATGCATTATACAAGTTTCTTGTTCAGTTTCCTTTAGATTTACCTTCAACCATGTAGTGCAAGGGACTGCCTGATTGCATATAAATTGAAAGTGTTTAGGTTTGACCTCATATTTTATGGTTTTGGGATATCTAAAGGACAAATGTACAAAAGAAGTGTGCATGGTCAGCCTTAGACTTTTTGGTATATTGAACACATATTTATTGGTTTATTTTACACAGCTGTCACTGAAATCACAGGAACAAAGGTATGGCTGGCAATCTATAGTCCAACAACTCACACTGTATATATTTCCATTAATCACAAACCTGTGAGATATATGGCATCAGATTATTTGGAACTCCCTGAGGATCTTCTCCGATACGACCAGATATGTGGGCTCCAATGGGGTTAAAATACCTCAAGAGAATAGCATTCCATTCCTAGAAGGCATATATCATATTGTTTCACCCATTAAATATTAACACATGATGATATTTTCCGAAATCATAGGAGGCTTTGGATCAACATTTTAAAGGGAGAGTTTAGGCATGGTAAGCATTCTATATTGTCAGCACAGGTTTCCTTTAAAAATTAACTCAGGCAAAAAATATATATTTAAATATATACAATAGCTATACAAATATGAATGCTTTGTATACACCAAATGCCTTTGCAAATCAAGATATTACCTTATAAAAATAGAAGTGACATCATCTCTGTGCTGCACATAGCATAGAGAGATCAGAGCTGTCAGAAGGACCCAGCAGACCCCACCTACTACATACTGCCTGCAGAAAACTAGGGGAGGGGGTCAATACAAAACCATTCACTATGTGCAAGGAGAGAGCAGCAGCAGTAACTGGTCCTTATTCCAGGATTCTCCTGAACAAAGACAAAGATTCATGCAGAACTACTGCCCAGATTTGGGAGAAATACACAAAGCCCACCAATATTCAACAGAGTGCACATTATTATTGTATTTAGGCAAAAATAGTTCAGTTTTAAAGGTTTATCACTCACCTCATCAGCTTTGCACTGATCCTTGATCATTTCCTCAATGAAATATTTTGTTTTTCCATATGGATTTGTGCATCCACCAGTTTGGTGCTTTTCATCTAACGGAAGGTACTTGGGATCACCAAAGACTGTGGCAGAGCTGCTGAACACTATTTTCTTTACACCATGAGCATTCATTATCTGGAAGCAGAATACATAAAAAAAATGTAAAGACACATTGTCCCTTAACTTAAACACCAGTCATTTTGCAATGCAAAGGTATACAGAACATGACAATTGCTATGCCAGTGAAAAGTGCAGAGAAGCATATTAAATATCAAATCTCAAGGCAAAAATGCTTTGCCTTTAGATATACTTTTGTAGCACCTTCTAGTGTGCTAGAATAGGCTGTACATAGGTTTTCGATAGAGTAGATACATTGTTAGGCTTGGCTGGCAGCTAAGTAGGGGTTGAATCTGGGTCAGGAGAAGTGATCCAGGGAGGCAGGATGCCTCATCCGGCAGTACCTCTGGTACCTCCCCTACTTGCTGGAACCTTGGAGAAGTTTCCATAAGAATGGGAGGGAGCTTAGAAGGAGTTGCCTTCTTCTAGTCTGGGGGGGGGGGTGGCCTTGGACCTGGGGCTCAGGTGCTGGAGGGATCCTTTCAAAACACTGAGGAGTCCTGTCCAGAGGCATGGGAGCAAGGGTGAGGACAGCAGCAGCCAGCTAGCATGTACAGGAGATCTCCAGGGAGAAGGCAGCCGGGAGGCTGTTGAGTGTACAGTCTGGGAGCACTGTGGGAAGTAGCCAGGAGGTCTAGTGAGAGGGGCAGCTGCAGCCAGGCGGCTGGCAGTGCCTGATGAGGTGGTGATAAGATCAGTAGCCACAGAAAAGTAGCTGGACACTGGACTTTTTCTCTACCCACCAAAGAGGCCCGCGGTCCCTGCTTGTATAGGGCTTTTGCTTGATCTGGCCTTGCCAGATTTATAAAACAGTGTTCCAGCTGGGTCTGAGTTGTTTCTGCAGGCAAGTGATGTGCTGGAGGAAGAGGAGTGTATACAGAGAGTGTATATAGTTAAAGTGCCCCTGAAAACTTTGTTTCAGTCAAGTGGGCATCCCGTAATACCCCTATCCCCATCCAAGTTTATTAAAAAATGCATAGTATGCAAGTATAAAATGCAAAACAAAGTTGCTGGACTGTTTTCCTGTCTTAAGTGAGCCTGTGGAAATTAGGTGTGCCTGGCTGTGCAGGGTGGGGGATCCCTATTCCCAGAGGCTCCTACGGCGGATGACATCATCAGCACATGTGCACGGAAGAAACGGGCCAAAGGTGCCGTCTTTTCAGTGATCATGCCGTGACCGGTGGCTCCCGTGCGCATGTGCAGGAGTGACGGCATCGCAGCCCTGGCCAATCACAGCGCTGTAGCTTGTGTTGTGATTGTCCGGAGCCCGCAAACCCAGAAGATTCTCCAGGAGGCATGTCGCTGGTCACAGCAGTGCTTGGAGACTGCTGCAACAGCATCGATCTAAGGTAAGTGTTTCATAATGAGCTAGTATGCGATGCATACTAGCTCATTATGTCTTTGTCTTGCAGGGTTTTTTTTCTTTTTTTCCCGGGTATATAACTACTTTAAAGTGATACTAAAGGTTCCTTTTTTTAAAAAAAACAAAAACAAACATGCCATACTTACCTGCTCTGTGCAAGGGTTTTGCACAGAACGGCCCCGATCCTCCTTTTCTGGGGTCCCCAGGCGGCGCTCCTCCTCTTCATCGGGTGCCCCCTCGGAGAAGCGCTTTCCCTTGGGATACCCATACGGGCGCACTTCCGAGTCCTGCTGCTGCGTCCATTGACACAGACACCAGGACTTGGCTCCTCCCTCCCACCCCCCTGCGTCACTGGATTTGATTGACAGTAGCGGGAGCCAATAGCTCCTGCTGCTATCAATCTATCCAATGAGGATATGAACCAGTGGCTGGAGCTGCTGGGCTCGCCCTCGATGCTGGAACAATTTGGTTCAGGTAAGTAAAAGGGGGGCTCTGGAAGGCTGCTGCAGTACATGAGGTTTTTCACCCTAATGCATAGAATGCTACTGCCATTCACAGCTTGTGAGGAGAGAACTGGGGGTGGAGCTAAGTTGCAAAGTGCATGTCAATAGACGCACATAACCCGGCTCAGGCTCAAACCCGCATGAGTGTCCCCTTAGCAAGTGGCTTGCTCGAAAGAGAGGAGGATCTGAGAGTGCCATCAGAGGACCCCAAAAGAGGAGGTTTGGGGCTGCTTTTTCATGGATCAATACACCCAAACGTGATATTTAAAAAAGAGAATTCAGATAGACACAGCAGGTGTGCAGGCCGGAACCTCAGCACAGAGCCCTTACCATTGACTGTATAAGAAACTGTTAGTTGATTTAAGCCTCTAACATCTGCCAAAAATGAACTATTATTTTAGGGTGGACTGACCCTTTAATACTACAGTGCTTGTAATTCACTAAGTTATTCACACCATGAGCTAACACTCCTAATTACTAATTCAGTAAGACAGAATTATAAGGGCCTACATTTTATAGCAGATTTTTTAACAAACATTTAAACAAATTTTCAGTTGTTTGCCTGACATACACCGATCAACCATAACTTTTTGATCACTGACAGGTTAAGTAAGTAACATTGATTATGTCATTACAAAGGCATCTGAAAATTATTGGGATACATTAGGCATCAAGTAAACATGTTGTTCTTGAAGTGGAAGTTTTAAAAAGAAAACATGGGCACCACAGTTTGTTGTTTATGTGGCTGCATAGCCACAGACAGGTCAGGGTGTCCATGATGGCCCGTGTTCACAAACAAAAGCACCTACAATGGGCATGTGAACATTAGAACTGGACCAAGGAGCAATGGAAGAAGGTGGCAAAAGGATGCAGTATGGGAAGAAGGCAAGCTCTCAGGGGCAGTGCGATGCTTTGGGCAATGTTCTGCTGGAAACCATTGTCCTGCTATTCATGTAGATGTTAATTTGACAAGTACCCCCTATCTAAATACTGTCGGTGACCAAGTACACCCCTTCACAACTCATGACAGTGGCCTCTTTCAGCAGGATAACAAGCCCTGCCACACTGCAAAAATGGTTCAAGAATGGTCTGAGGAAAACAACAATGAGTTCAAGATTTTGAATTTGGCCTCCAAATTCTCCATATCTCAATCCAATTGCTCATCTGTGGGATGTACTGGCAAAACAAGTCTGATCCATGGAGGCCCCACTTTGCAGCTTACAAGACTTAAATAATCTGCTACTGATAGCTTGGTGGCACATGTCAAAACATACCTTCAGAGGTCTCGTGGAAAACATACCTCTATGGATCAGGGTTGTGTTGATGGCAAAAGGGGGACCTACTCAATAATAGGTGGGTTGTCATAAAATTATGGCTGATCGGTGTAATGTTTAATAGTGTTTAATTTTGTTGATGGCAAAAGTGGGACCTACTCAATAATAGGTGGGTGGTCATAGAATGATGGCTGATCGGTGTAATGTTTAATAGTACACATACATACAGACCGTCCATACTCTCTCTAACATACAGACCATCTCTACTGTAACATACAGACACCTACTGCTGCAAAATACTCACCTCCAAGAGTTGGATTGTGCTGGTAAGATTCACCTTATAATACATCAATGGCCTTTTCACAGACTCTCCAACTGCTTTCAGGCCAGCAAAATGCAAAACAGCAGAGAACTTGTGCTGGGGAGAGGATAAAGTGTACATTACTTTAATAATAACTAGTAATGAGTATCTTATGGAAAAATAAAAAAACGAACATAGCCACTATTTATCATACAATTTATGCAAACTGAAGTAGACAGGATCAGGAGCATGTGTGCCTATATATAATAACCCATCTTCTATCTTGAGAGTGCTCAGTTAAAGTGGATGTAAACCCGTCAATTTAACAGTTTCACAAAATAGTTACATATCCAGCATGTGCCATGAATGATAACTGTCGCATTGCTTGTGCTCTCAACCAAACTGTCAAACCCTCAAATGGTTGGTGTCATAACTGATCACATGTGCAGCAGCATGGCAACTGCAGATTGAACAGTGGTTAAGATGGCGGTTTCCTTGGTTGTACAGGAGAGGAGGGCTTAGTTTCTCATTAGGCCCCTTTCACACTTGTGTGACCCAATTTTACAGTGATTTGTTGCTGCGATTTTGCTGCGATTTGGGATCAGTGCGACTTTGGTCCGACTTTGTTGCAACTTTGGCTCAATGAAAACATATTACAAAGTCGTACAGAAGTAGAACAGAAATCGCATCTATATTATTCAGGTGCAATTTTCATGCGAAATTGAGGGTTTAACATTGAAGTCTATGGACCTCAAGTTGCATCAAAGTTGGACCAAAGTAATGCAGGGGCTACTTTGAAGTCGGCACGACTTGACGCTGTAAAGATATGAATGGTACTCATTGGAAATAATAGAGAACAACTTTTCATGTGACTTTGCAGTCCCAAATTGCAGGACAACTCCCACAAGTGTGAAAGGGGTCTTAAGCGTTGAAAATGAAGCTGACAACTACTCCAGATTCTGGCTGCACTAGCAAATTCCTCTTACAATTAGATATTACATGTACATCCAGTAAGAGTTTTGATCTACTGTAAACACTGGTGAATAAAAATGTACCTTGTCAAACAAACTGTTCAGGGCAGCCCGGTCTACCATATCCACCTCTTCAAACTCAACCTTCTTGTTGCCTACAATTTCTTGTACTCTCTGCAGACTTTCAGGTAGACCGTTGGCCCCTTGCAGGAATTAAGAGAGAGTTATTACTTCCAGATAGTAATTTATTACAGCCTGATTACAACTTCCAAGCTAGCTCCAGTCTTGTATGAAAAAACTGATGTAGCATATATTTCTTAAATACAAACAGAATAAATCTACCCAGTATTCAAGCTTTAGTTTCAGTTTAAATAGTTTGTTCGGGCCAAGCTGGCCTAAACAAACTTTCCCTCACTAACTGAGTGTGTTGTGTAAACTGTTTGTAGCTGTGGTATTCTTTACAAAGCTTCCTGTGATTGGCTGAGTTGGAGACTGTGACATCATCAGCCCACCTCTCTGCTTCACGTGTTGCTTGGCCCGAACAAACTATTTAAACTAAAACTAAAGCTGGAGATCAGCTTTAATGAAAATAATTACATATTTGTATCCAGGATGAGGTTCAGCTTCCCTTTAAAAAAAGTGGGGTTTTACTTAATTGGTAGTATTTTGTGGTTTTACATTTCTTTTGTTTTTTTTTATGTTGATAGGAACTTTTTATATTTATTTTTTTATTTATTTATAGTCTGGGGTGCTCATAGCGGAGCATTCATTTGTTACTGATTGGGTATTCTTTAAAAAGTGAAGGTTCACCACATTCACTAAGCTCTGGGGAAAACAGATTGTGCGCTCGCAAAGTGTACAGTCTGTTTAGTAAATCAACCCCTTTGTCTTTAGTCAATTTGGCCTATTTTCTCCTAAAATAATTGTCCTGGTAATGGCCAATTTTACACTGCTGTATCCTCTGCATTTTCTCTCTTATAGTATTAGCCTTGCTATTTAAAATTGACCTGCTGCTGGCCAGTTTTAAACTGGTGTATCATCCGCAGTCTCTCAATTGTTAACGAAAGCTTGATAGAAACTATCTTTTGATAAAAAGGAATCTATTTGGGATGCTGCTGTATGTAACCCAAGCTAATTGTAAAAGGAAAAAGATATTTCTACAGCCAAATATTCACTGCAAGTGCATGCTGTCGCTGAGACTGTCTGCAAAAACTGTACTGTTCTATAACAGCACCTGCTTTTGTGTATTTTGAATTTCGCCATTGAAGTCACATGAAAAGACCCCCCTTTTAGCTCTAAAATGTACATAATTTAGCAACAAAGTTTGCCCTTTGAACAGGTTTGCTGAACTTTGAACATGATTTGCTCACTGATAAAAATGACTCTGTTAGCTTGTAATTTTAACATAAAAATGTTTATAATTTTCAACAAATAAATAAATGTTAATTAATTTACTTTACTAATTTTACTTACTATTTAGTACTTACTTACTGATATTTTAAGTACCTTAATTTTCATTAGTTCTTAAAACATACCTTTTACATTTACAAAAAGAATGTATAATATTGAGTAATCTAGACAAAACTTTTAAGGTATGTGCATTTACATATTCTAATTGAGTTACATTTACTTAAAAAAATTATCTTTTCATTTGACTGAAATTGCGGGAAGAATACATTTGCCAAACGTGCAACTGCGCAAGTTTTGATGCTGTAATTTTAAAGAGTTTGACGTCTTTTGGAACTTTGAAAACCTGCACAAGGCAGTTCCCATATGTTTGAGGCCCATCAGGACAAAAGAGCACCACCAGTGACAAGAATTTTTCCAAGTCATTACAAAGCCATGCAATGGCATTGAAAGGTAAGAATGAACATTGAACAAATTATCGTTTACATGCTTTAAATGTTGCTTAACATTCCACCCAAAATGTTTTTATTTTATGTGGTGACTAATATATTTATAATGAATGGACATACGTTAGTTGTTTACACCTGTTGGGACAACTCACTTGTGCGCAAGCAAAGTTTGCGCTTACTGCAGTCAGCTACCACAATGATGATTCCAGTGGATGTATAGACATGGAGTTTCGGCCGCTGTTGTGGTTTAACTGCAATAAGTGCAGATCTGGATATTAAAACCAGTGTTTGGAATTGATCTTTATGCACATCGCCGTCCTACTGGGCTGAGAGACAGTATAGCAATACTCTTCTCAGTTGCCACATGATATATACTCTGTTTTTTTCACTGGCGTCATCTGATATCTTCTCATAATAAGTGCAGAATTCCAATACATGATTGGCTTCTTGCCTGAGAAGTCACTTTCTCTGTTGGGGATAATCGAGCAGCGCGCTGTATGGGGATAGGGTGGACTATCCATGTTTCTGCCCTTCCTCTCCCCCTTTTTCATCTAGCAGTGGTCCCACGGGGATACAGATGAACAGCGGGTAATCTATTTTGAATTTTTGGATGCTTTTAGACTGATACGTTTTGGACGCAACTGTTTTCTTTCACGGCATTGCTAATCATATGACCACTTTTTTCGAAACGCGTCGGTTCCCTCTGTTCTCTTCAAAACAGAGAGTGGTGGTTGTATCAATTTCACTGTTTTTGTATTTTAAATGTATGTCACAACTATTATCTATCCCATGTATGTACATGTATGTATCTTTTTGTTGATGTGAAACCCACATCACTGTGTGGGTAGTCTAAACCTTTAATAAAAATTGTATTTTTTATGACAATGCTGGTTTACTCTTATTGAGTTGGTCTTCCCTTAAAAGTCCCAAGTGGGGTTTTCCTCCATTCAGCAGAATGCAATCAAGATGCAGGGTGAGGGGCCGCCAGCTGTTAAGCTTAAAAACTGTTTTGTGCCACAAAAATTAATGTTCCTGCCATTCGGTTTTGAAGTTATTGCAATTTTAGATTATGTGACCTCAAGCCCCGCCCACTTTGCACTATGTTGTTACATTTAAAAAACAAATATACCATAAGTTTGTTCTGCATTTGTGCGGCAAAAACAAGCATATTAGTATAGTGCATTTTTGTACATAGCACTTTTTACAGTGCTCAACCTATGGGGAACGGAACCCAGGCAGGATCAACAGGACCACCCCTTGACATAGAAACTCCTTTACAATAAAAAAAATTGCAGATCCCATAGAAATATAAATACCTTATGTAAAAATACAACATTTAAAAATAGCTTGCTATGGGGTGGCTTACCTCGAATAGCATTGTGGAAATTATCAATTACTACTGTCTCATATCCAGCTTCAAGCAGTTCAAGGACACAGTGGCTACCAATATAACCAGCACCTCCAGTTACCAACACCTTCTTAGCCATTGTACTTCCTGTCTAAAAACACAAGAAGAAAAAAACAGAACATGTTTTATTAGGGAGAAACTCACTGATTATATTAATTGACTCAAGATGCAGTCAGTAGAACCTATTGTCTATTAATAACTATATATACCTAGGTATACATGCAAAAATTGCATCTTTGCTGATAATATCTGTTTCTGCATTAGAAGTATGTACTGTTATTAATCCTTTCTTATATAAAACTTGTATTATTTCCATACTGCCATGAATCTATATAATTATGGTTAATGTTATATGCAGGTTGCATAGTTCCTCCGCTTCCAATTACTTTGATTAGATTATTAATTAATTTCCCAGGAGGGGAATCCCCTCTGTTTATAGGGACCCTGTCCTGGGTGAAGGCACTGTCAACTTTTTTATCGAACTCACTCTTCCACTTTCTGGTTTTCTTATTTACCTACAGATTTAGCACAATATCCTATTTGGGGAGGGCCATTTGTCATAACCCTTTAAAAGAGGGCTACACAGGTTATAAAGTTGGAAGACTAACCTCATTAACAAATACATCCATTATATGGACCCACCCACTCAATTGAAAATTTATATTGTCCATACTGAAACCCTCACCATACTCAATCCCTCAACATGCCTGAAAAACCGCACACCATTGGCCTGCTGAAGAACTTTTTCGCCAGTGGGTTCGGCGGAGTGTACCTGGTGACAGCCTGACATCCCCTAGACACTATGAAGGTGAGACCGCTGGGGGGGGCAATGCAGGGGACTGTGGAGGGGGTCCTGTGTACTGATGGGGGTAGTATGGGGAGGAGGTCCTGTGTGATGCTGGAGGTAGTATGGGGGAGGGGGTCCTGTGTTGAGCTGGGGTTAGTATGGGGAAGAGAGGCCCTGTGTAAATATGGGGGAGAGATCCTCTGTAATAATGTGTATGGCGGAGAGGGGCCCAGTGTAATGATAGTGGTAGTATGGGGAAGGGGGTCTTGTGTAATGATGGGGGTAGTATGGGGGAGGAGTCCTGTGTAACGATGGCGGTAGTATGGGAAAGGGGGTCTTGTGTTATGATGGGGGTAGTATGGGGGAGGCGTCCTGTGTAATGATGGGGGGGAGAAATTTTGCCCGGGGCCCAATTTATATTAAAGATGGCCCTACATACCTGTATCTTTCTACCACTGTTCAAACACCAGCTCCTGTATAAATAGGTTTTATTGCATGTCAACAGGCAGTATCAGGCTGACTAGCATTAACCATGCTTTACAAGTGACCAGATGGGTTTCTTATTTTAGACAACTTCAAAGATCCTAGGTAATTATAGGAGTTCACTGTCATATATGATAGTAATTGTCTTATTACACAGAACACCCAACAAGCAACCTGGAGAAGATTTATTTTTAGTACAGCATCTATGTGATTGTCTCTTAGACAATCTTGCCTTGTTTTTTGTTGGGTTAAACTCTAAAATGTAAATACAAAAATGTATTTAAAAAAAACTGTTTAGAAAATACTGGCCTGTTCTCATTGGTAATTTTTAGGCGTCATATACACGGATGTATGCAAAAAAATAAGCAAACCGTTGGGCCCGACGTCAGCGAAATATCAGCATTATTTTCGGCGTTTTGCATTAACGTCAATGCACGTTTTTCTGCGCTAGCTTTCTGCTGCGTTTTTCTGCCTCTTTTCAAAATCAATGGTTCCCTATGGGAGCCCATTGATTTGAATGGAAGTCGCACAAGAAGTCGGATCATGATGATCCAACTTGTGGCGCGACTTGTGTGCTAAGGATCTTGAAGTGAAACCCCCACAAAAATATGCATGGGGTCCCCCCCCCAAGAGCATACCAGGCTCTACGATCTGGCATGGATTTTAAGAGGAACCCCCACACCAAAAAAACGCTGTAGGGTCCCCCCCAATATCCATACTAGACCCTTATCCGAGCACGCAGCCTGGCAGGTCAGGAAATGGGGTGGGGACGAGCGAGCGCCCCCCCCGCTCCTGGACCATAGCAGGCTGCATGCCCTCAACATGGGGAGTATGGGTCTTTTGGGGCAGGGGGGGCTGTGCGCCCCGCACCCCAATGCACCTTGTCCCCATGTTGATGGGGACAAGAGCCTCTTCCCGACAACCCTGGCCATTGGTTGTCAGAGTCTGCGGGCGGGGGCTTATCGGAATCTGGAAGACCCCTTTAATAAGGGGGCCCCCAGATACCGGCCCCCCACCATATGTGAATGAGGATGGGGTACATCGTACCCCTACCCATTCACCTGGAAAAAAAGTGTACAAAAAAACACACTACACAGCTTTTTAAAATATTTTATTAAATCAGCTCCGGCGTCTTCTCCGCTTTCTTCTCCCTCTCCGGCGTCTTCTTTCTTCTGCTCTTTTGCGGGGTCTTTTGAGGGGTCTTCTGCGGAGTTTCTGTCTTCTGAGGCATCTTCTGTCTACTGCTCTTTTGCCGCTGTCTCCTTGGCTAGCTTCTCCCGCTTCTCCCTCTTCTCTTCTCTTCTGGAGATGTTGAATCGTCGCTCTCCCCCACTCGAATGCCGGGTCCATGCTGCGCGGTTGCCATATATTGGCATCCTGAGCCCCGCCCTTATGAATTCACATCCTGGGGCGGGCTGTGATGTGATGGCCCACCCCAGGATGTGACATCATAAGGGATGGCTCAGGATGATGTCAGCATGTGGCCCCGCCCCATGCCAATATAAGGCAACCGCGCAGCACGGACCCGGCATTCGAGTGGGAGAGAGCGACGAGTCAACATCTCTAGAAGAGAAGAGAAGCGGAAGAAGCTAGCCGAGGAGACAGCGGCAAAAGAGCAGAAGACAGAAGATGCCTCAGAAGACAATAAATCCGCAGAAGACCCCTCAGAAGACAGAAGACCCCGCAAAAGAGCAGAAGAAAGAAGACGCCGGAGAGGGAGAAGAGAGGGGAGAAGACGCCGGAGCAGATTTAATAAAATATTTTAAAAAGCTGTGTAGTGTGTTTTTTTTGTACACTTTTTTCCAGGTGAATGGGTAGGGGTACGATGTACCCCATACTCATTCACATAGGGTGGGGGTAGGCATTTGGGGGCCCCCTTATTAAAGTCCCCGTCCGCAGACCCCAACAACCAACAGCCAGGGTTGTCGGGAAGAGGCTCTTGTCCCCATCAACATGGGGACAAGGTGCTTTGGGTTGGGGGGCGTACAGCCCCCTGCCCCAAAGCACCCATACTCCCCATGTTGAGGGCATGCGGCCTGGTATGGTCCAGGAGCAGGGGGGGTGCTCGCTCATCCCCACCCCCTTTCCTGGCCTGCCAGGCTGCATGCTCGGATAAGGGTCTGGTATGGATTCTGGGGGGGTGGGGGTTCCTCTTAAAATTCATGCCAGATCGAAGAGCCTGGTATGCTCTTGGGGGGGGGGGGAACCCCACGCAAATTTTTGTGGGGGTTCCCCTTCAAGATCTTAGCACACAAATTGCGCCGCAAGTCGGATCATCATGATCCGACTTCTGGTGCGACTTCCATTCAAATCAGTGGGCTCCATTAGGGAACCATTGATTTTGAATAGAACGCCTGACGAGGCTTAACGATGTGTATACAACGTTAGGCCATGTTATTGAGCATTTTGCCATCTTGGCGTCAAAAATGCCTAGACGCTGCAGCATCGGAACACGCTGGTCCCGCATTCTAGTTACTGCTCACTAACGCCGACGCCTTCTAACGTCTGCATTTTTAGAGGGCCATTGAATAACATGGAGAGCTGTAAAAAATGCCCAAAACGTGGCGTTAAAAAACTCTCGTGTGTATGAGGCCTTAGAAGGATTCCCTCATTAAGAGATAAAATAACACCCAATATAGTAGAGCAACCTACTAGGATAGTTTATCAAAAATATGACATTTTTCCCTTGTAGAAATGTGTAAGTGTAGTGGAGAATACCAGGAGATTGGTCTCGTTCCAATCATACAGTGAAACATATGAGATAAATATTTTTATTATGTGTGGTTTTTGCCGTGTAATATACCTTCTGCAGTGCCTGCGTGGCTTACAGTACATTGGTAGGACTACGCAGGCACTGCAGGCTCCTTTAAGGGAACACATTGATAACATCAGACGTGGATTTAGTCTAGGTTCACACCTTTGCCTTTTTTTACCGCATTTTGCAGTTTGCAGAAACGCACTACAGTCCAATTAACATGGTTTCCTATGGATGTAGTTCACATGTGTGCTGAGCTAATTAAGAGAAACTCTCTTTTGGCATAGAGAGTGAGACCCTGGGGAAGACAAATTTTATGAAAGTGTCTTATGTACGTTTTAAAAGTGGTGTAATGTGCACAAAATTCAAGTACAAGTTCTAGACAGGTACATGAATTTGGCGCATGTTGTGCCACTTTTAAAATGCACGTGTGACACTTTTGCAAAATCTGTCTGCACCAGTCTTTATGAATTCCTGAAAGTGTGCCTATACATTATGCTGCCCACCACTACAGAGATCCCTCTTGAATTATATTTTCAGATGTTGATAAGTATGTTCCTATTCAGAGAGGGAGTAACATTAGGAGTGAAATCTTCCATTTAGAAACAAGCTGGATTTATGACTATTCTCTGGTCTCTGATCCTATTCTCCATTTGCTCTCAATGTTGATTGTTTTATTAACAACAGTTAATCTATACAGCTGGATTCCTATGTGATTTTCATTTTCCATTTTTATTTTTCCATTATATGTACAGTAAAACCTCGGATTGCAAGTAACGTGGCTAACGAACATTTCGCAATACGAGCAGTTTTTTTTTTTTAATTCTGACACAGTTTGCGAGTGCTGTCTCGCATAATGAGCAGAATTTAGCCTCTGTGCATGCAGTACTGCATGTGGTCAGAGGTGCAGGGGCACTAGTGAGCCCTCGGAGACGGGCAGAAGCATTCGGAAATACTCAGAAATCCTCGGAAAACCGAAGTATAAGCAATTCCCGGCATTTTCAAATGATACCACCGTCTCTGAGGCTCACCAGCGCCACCACACCTCTGGTCACATGCTGTATAGCATACACCAGGTACCCCCGGACCTCTGGCCACATACAGTACTGCATTGGCAAGCAGGGACTGTGGAACGAATTAACTGAGTTTCCATTGTTTCCTATGGGGAAACATGCTTTCATATACGAGTGCCAAGGTTCCACTGTATTTGGAGGTAAGAAGGATTTCTCCCTAGAAAATCTCACAAGATCACCCTTATCCCAAGTACAGAAAGGTCCAATCCAGGGAAAGAAGAAGGATAACCAGAGTCATATTATGGCAGAGATAAATTTCCTGACATATAACGTCAGAGGCTTGAACACACCTGGGAAGAGGCATAAGTTAATGCGAGAACTGAAACATTATGAGGTAGGAGTAGTGTTCCTACAGGAGACACATATAACCCATGAAAATAAAATAAAACGATATTCAAAAGAACACCCATTGTGGTACTATGGAGACTCCGGAACTAACAAAGCGAAGGGGGTAGCAATAGGCTTTTCCAGGGCAACCCAATTTAATGTTGAAGAGAGAATGGTAGACCCAGAAGGAAGATTCTTATTTTTGAAAGGGAAGATCTTCAACATTAAATATACATTAGCAAATGTGTATTGCCCAAATAAAAACCCAATCGCCTACCTAGAAGGGGTTATCAAAAAAAGAAATTAATTTAAAGAGAGGAGGGTAATTTTAGCAGGAGACCTCAACTTCTGCCTGAACCCTAATCTGGATAGTACGTCGCATGCACGGGAGAGTATCCCACCAATGAATAGGATAAAGAAGACTCTGTATCAAAACCAAATGGCAGATGTCTGGAGAATCCAACATCCAAAGTCATTAGACTACACATGTTATTCTCCCGTCCATGGGTCATACTCCAAAATCGATATTATCCTAGTCGAACATAGACACCTGGAGTTAGTCAAATCATCAAGAATTGAAATAACAACTGTCTCAGACCATGCCCCAGTTATAATGAAATTTAGATCTACAGGAAGCAACAGCGAGACAAGCAGCTGGCAATTAAACAAAAGTTTACTTAAGGATAAAGAAGTAACAGAAAGAATAAAAACAGAATTGGTACAATTTTTCCTCAATCAATAGCCCCCAATAAGGTTTCCGAAGCAACCATCTGGGAGGCCCATAAAGCTTATATTAGGGGTATATTGATCGTCATAGGAGCGCAAAAGAAAAAAGAAAGAAACAGGAAAAGGAAAGAACCGATAAAAGAGATAGATGAGTTGGAACAAAAACATAAGCAAAAAATGGATGAGGAGGTAAGGCGGTCATTAATACAAAGTAGGGATAAGCTAAAAGATATAATGGAACAGGAAGTGAGACGAGTCTACAACAGGATAGACAAGGAGAGATATCAAGGAGCCAATAAAATAGGTAAACCACTGTCAGGGATGCTCAGAAAGAAAAAATCGAGAAACTTTAAAGAGAAAATAAAAGATATAAAAGGTGAAATGACATACACAACCCCAAGAATAGCAGAGGTCTTTCAAAAATACTATAGTTCTTTTTACTCCCTAACCCAACCAATAAAGGAAGGGAAAAACCCGAAGCACCAAGAGAAAATAAGAGAATACCTAAAAACAGCAGACTTACCAAAGGTAGCAGAAGAAAAACTGGAATTAATGGAAAGACTGATATCAGTGGAAGATATTAATATAGCAATAAAAGAAGCTTCCCTAGGTAAAAGTCCCGGACCGGATGGGTATATGTATAGGTATTACAAGGTGTTCAAGGAGCAATTGATAGAAAAAATGTGTTTATATATGAATGGCCTGGGAAGAGATTTTGAGATGAGAAAGGAATCAGTGCTGGCATCTATAATGCTATTGCCGAAAAGAAGGAAAGGACTTAAATATATGTTCAAGTTACAGACCAATTGTGTTGTTAAATTCGGATACAAAAATATTCGCAAAGATTCTAGCGAATAGGATGAAAACCCTAATGAGGGAATGGATACATCCCAACCAGGTGGGTTTTGTGCCAGGAAGGGAGGGAAGGGACAATGGGTTAAGAACACTTCTATTATTGAATAAAATGAAAAAAGGAAGACTCCCCAGTCTGCTCATGCCTATAGATGCTGAAAAAGCGTTTGACTGAGTAGACTGGGGATTCATGATGGGTACACTAAAGGCGATAGGGATAGGCCCTAGAATGATGAAATGGATCAAATCACTTTATAATCATCCGAATGCAACTATAAAGATAAATGGAATAATGTCAACAACTTTTGAAATGTTCAATGGAACCAGACAGGGTTGCCTGCCCCCTGTCGCCTCTACTGTTTGTAGGCCCTTGAGCCTCTGATGTCAATGATCCGTAAGAATGCAGACATAAAATGGATTAAGATCGGGGAGGAAGAACACAAGTGTGCCGCATATGTGGACAATGTACCAAACAAATGATATACCATTGTTGAATGAAATAAAAGAAATAACTCGACTCGCACTGAGTAAACCTATTTCCTGGATTGGGAGGATGAATGTTATAAAAAGGATCATTCTCCCTAAGGTGTTATATAAATTTCAAATGCTACCAATTCCTCTGCCACAAAACTATTTTAGAATGTTAAGGGGAATGATATTAAATTTCATATGGCGAAACAGGAAACCCAGAATTCAATTTGCACATTTAGGCTGGGTTCACACTAGCCCGATTCTCGGACCGACATGAAGAGCACAAGTCGCATTACGTCACAAAAACAATGATTCCCTATGAGAGCTGTCTTAACTGGTCCGACTTGTGTTTTTGAAAGTCGGACCGACTTTGAAAAAGGTTCCTGTACTACTTTTGTCCGACTTTGATCCTACTTCAGCCCATTGAAAGGCATTGAAGTCGGATCAAAGTCGTATCAGTGTCTTCACTGATCCGACTTTGGCATGCGACTTGTGCTCAGGGGATCATGAAGGGGAACTCCACTCCAAATTTTAAAAAAAAACTGGCATGGGGTCCCCCTCCAGGAGCATACCAGGCTCTTTGGTCTGGTACGGATTTTAAGGGGAACCCCATGCCGAAAAAATGGCGTGGGGTCCCCCCCAAAATGGTCTGGTTTCTCGGACCATACGAGGACCTCCCCCTGGGGTACGGTCAAAAAAAAATTTTAAACCTCACCTCAAGGGGAAGTACTAGGGGACTCGTGTTCAGCGTACGGTTTCAGCCTAGTCACTTCTGTGACTATGCTGAAACTAGGCTGAAGTTACGGAAAGTTACCCGACTTCATCCTAGTTTCAGCCTGTTTTCATCATGTCCTTGGAAAAAGTTTCAGCCAGGCTGAAAGTTTTTGTGTTCAGCCTGGTCAATTCTGTCGAGAGTATCCCTTAGTAACAAAAACA
>BLSH010374051.1:265160-275797 GCA_018402905.1 Glandirana rugosa | reverse complement strand
ATGGGTGGGTGGGTGAGGATGGATTGAGTGAGGATGGGTGGGGGGTGGATGGCTGGGTAGGTGGTGGGTGGCTGATGATGGCTGGGTGGGTGGTGGGTGGCTGATGATGGCTTTGGTAAATGGATGGTGGGGGGAGTATTCTGTCACTAGGCAGCGCTGTGGGCATTACACATTGCCCACAGCGCTGCAGCACGTCCTCTCTCCCCCCTCTCTCCTCTCACACTGCACCGATCGGTGCGGAGAGGAGAGAGAAGCCGGCGCTTCTGCCGGCTTGTTTACATGTGATCACGCCGTCATTTGACGGCGCGATCACGTGGTGAAAGGCCGCTCACAGCGGCCATTCACCACGATCCGTGATCAGTCGGGTCCCCCGGACCCGACGGTCACGGATGTTCCCGTGTGCGCGCCCCAGGGGCCCCGCGGGAAGCGCGATTCTGGGAGGACGTCAATAGACGGTTGGGGCGGTTGTTAAGTGGTTAAGAGTGTCCAACTGGCCTCTAGGGGAAGAGTGTCTATGTCAGGGTTTCTCAACCAGGGTTCCATGGAACCCTATGGTTTCTTCAGAGGTTGCTAGGGGGTTCCTTGAACTAAGAGTAATGTCTGCCTCCAGATAAGTTCCCTCTGACACCATTGATCGTTTTAGCTATCTGTAAGGGGGTAATTCTTCCCAATATCCAGAAGTGTAAGGAGCATTCCTCCCACTGACCACCAAAGTAAGGATCATTCTTCCCAGTTACCATAAGTGTAAGGAGCATTCTTCCCATTGACCCCCAAAGTAAGGATCATTCTTCCCAGTGAACATCACACTAATGTATCATGAGTTGTAGATATAGTCCTTGTTAGCAGGGGTTCCCTGAGACCGGAAAGTGTATTTCATGTGTTCCTCTGTGTCGAAAAGTTTAAGTTTTGCTCATTGATATTACAATTTATGATAAAATAGGCTGGGTGGAGCATAGCACCCTGAAGCCATCACGTCTGCCGAGAAGAATGTGAGTGAAATGTTGATCATTTATGCACGTATTCTCTTGTCGTGTTTTATTCTTGTTGTTAACCACTTGCCGACCGTATAACTAACATATACAGTGGTAAAGTGGCACTTCAGTGCAAGATCACATATCTCGTACGTGATCCTGCACTTCCGGGTAGGGGGGGGTGCTGTCCGCCAGCACCCTCCGATCCTTCGGTACTAAGGGAGAACGGCGGTCTGCCTATGTAAATAAGGCATATCACTGTTCTGTCAGTAGGGAAGGCATGGACCCTGTGTCTCTGCAAAGCAGGGATATGGATCCATGCCTTCCCCTAATAAAAGCACCTCCCGCAGTACACAAAATCACTAGCTAGGGACATAGTTAACCCTTTGATTGTCTCTGATGTTAACCCCTTCCCAGCCAGTGTCATTAGTACAGTGACAGTGCATATTTTTTAGCAATGTTCCTGATCACTGTATTAGTGTCACTGGTGCCCAAAAAAATGTTAAAAGTGTTAGTTAGTGTCCAACTGTCTGCTGCAATATCGCAGTCCCGCTATAAGTCGCTGATCACCACCATTACTAGTAAAATAAAAATAGTGTAGACACTATTATTTTTGCATAAACCAATCAATATACGCTTATCAGGATTTTCTACCAAAAATATGTAGTAGAATACATATTGGCCTAAATTGATGAAAAAATTCGATTTTTAAATTTTTTTTTATTGGATACGTTTTATAGCAGTTATAAGTAAAAAAAATGTGTTTTTTTTCCCAAAATCGTCACACTTTGTTTATAGCACAAAAAATAAAAACCATAGAGGTGATAAAATACCACCAAAAGAAAGTTTGTGGGAAAAAAAGGGACATACAGTACATTTTATTTGGGTACAGTGTCACAATTATCAGTAAAAGTAACGCAGTGCCATAATGCAATAAATGGTGTGGTCATGAAGGGGGTAAATCTTCCGGAGGGCAAGTGGTTAGTAAAAGTGGTTTGGTCTACCTGCACTACGTGAAGTGGTATGACAAGAGGATACCTGGTATTGCTGACAAGATGGTCACCTAAGTTGAAGTGTTGAGTGACCTCTGTTTGTATGGAGGTCTACTCTGGTAAGAATTTAATTTTGTCATAATGGTAGAGTTGCAGCACAAAAGGAGATCCTGATTGCTACGGGAGGATGATTGTTGTTTCACCTTTCTTTTATGGGACGTTTGGACCAATTTTTTTTCTTTAATACACTATACCTATATATGATTTTTGGGCTAAGTATACCATGCAATTGCACATAGATGAAATGTTAAGTTTATTCATATCAATGAATTTGACACATTTTGTACAGCTAAATACACACATTAAACACATATAAACACATATGTTTTACTTGCCAAAGAATTTGTGTTTTTGTCCATCCAGTCCTAAGATTCACACAACTCTGCCACATGGCACAGTCCTGTTTGGCAAGGTAGAAGACTTGTTTTTTTCTCTGCTGCAGTTAATGCCCGGTACACACAATGAGATTATCGGGCGAATGATCATTCGTTTGTTTTCGCATGCTAACCTCAGATTGAACCGGAAGCGATGTGATGTGCTGTAGTGTATTTGTATTGCATTTTCAAACAGCTGTACTGATAAAACGAAAATCATACGATCTGCACCGTGCGAGAATATTTTTCCTGCATGTCTGATTGTGTCTGGACGGAAAACATCGGATGAAATGTCATGATCGGCTCTTGAAAGCTCTGTACTAACGATCTGATTATCGTACGATCAATTAGAAAGCAGGATTTTCCATACTATTTCCTGATCGTGTGTATGGGGCTTAAGTCACACTTACATGTCTTCTACCTCCTCCAGCCTTTGACTGGATAGTGAAAAGAGCAGCAAGCATAATGATAAGGCCATGCTTCTGTCACTCTGCTCTCCCCTCTTATCAGCTCCCGAACCCATGCGGCACAGCTAATGCTTCTCCCAGTTTGATCTCCACTGTACAGTGAACTTCAAGAGGCTAATATCAGAACAAACTCCGACTCTTACACAGTTTGCATTAAAAAAATGAGAATGTATTAACTACTTGCCGACCAACGACCGGTGTCTGATGGCGACAAAGTGGCGGGATATCGCAAACTGCCGTCATATGACGACGGCCTCGATCACGAGCCGTGAGCGCGGGTGCGTGCTCCAGGCGTGGTCGCTACAGTGCCATTCGACACAGGACCGATCACTCTATAGGGCCTCTATTTGGCCTGGCCCTTCCGATCGGTCCTGGCCAATGATAGGGCTCCTCTGCCTCTGTAATGTAAACAGAGTCAGAGGAAGTGAGCTCAACTTCCTCCCTGAAGCCCTTTTCGGTTTCAGCAAGGAAGAAGGAGCTTCTAAAACGTGAGTTACACCAACAGCACACTGACACCAGGACAGTTAGGCATATTTAACCCCTTGATCACCTCCTGATCGCCCCCCCAGTTAACCCCTTCACTCCCTGTCACAGTGTCATATAGTGCAGTGATCTGATTTTTACCAATCGCTGTACTTGTAACCCTTGTGACACTAAATCAGTGTTAGGGTAGGTAGTATTAGGCCTAGTTAGGTGTAAATACCCCCCCTTGCCCCCCAATAAAGTTTTTAACCCCTTGATTGCCCCCTGTCACCTGTGATCACCGTATAAGTGTCACGGGTGACTCTAGCTAGCTAGTTTATTTTTTCAATCAGATTATATTATTTTATATACCTTTTATAGGTTTTAACCCCTGATTGCCCGGCGGTGACCCCAGTTAGGTTTTAGCATGCGTTAGGGTCAGTATAAACCCCAGGCAGGGCCAGTTAGTGGGGTACTCTGACACGCACACACACACACATTAGATAGGTGTTAGATACTATTGTAGTATCTGATCAGATCAATATCTGTGATCTGATCAGATATATATTAGCGTCACCAGTACATTAGTGTTCTAAAAAATGCAGCAGGATCAGCCCGGATACCTGCTAGCACCTGCGTTTAGCCCCTCCGCCCACCCAAGTGCAGGATCAATAGATCGCTGTCACTTACAAAACACAGAAAACGTATCTGCAGCGTTCGCAGAGATCACACCCGTTCCCTGCGAAATCTGACCGTGAATTTGGTAGCGTTTGAAACAGGATCTGATAACCAGGTGCACTTTTTTGCCTGTGAGTACATTTATAAAGTCCAAAATGTCCAATCCAAGGTACACTACTGAAGAGGCCTACAATATGCTGAGTATGACAGATGAGAGCGATGGGGAAGCTCCACTGTCAGAATCAGGCTCAACATATGAACCTGTAGACAGCAGCGGCACCCTGTCAGATAGCTCTGACAACGGAGTTGTGGTCCCTGCTAGGGTCAGGTGTAGCAGACCCCATTCTGCTGTCGCTGATGTGCATGAACCGCAGGGCTCTCGTATGCAGCAGAGAGCCAGTACTAGCACCGCTACCCATTCTGGTGACCTGGCAAGCACCAGCGACCTAGTGCCCCCTGGTCATAGACAAACCAGCACTGCAGTATCACGTGGTGACATGGCGAGTCCCATAAGAGCAGTACAAGCTGGTGTGGCTTGCATGAGTAATGCCCCGCAGCCACAAAGGAGACGAACACAGGCCCGCAGAACCCATAATGCCCTTCCTGACGTGCTTGCAAACCCTGATTGGCAACCCACCATTGATGCAGCACCCGTACTTCCCCCATTCACTCCCCAACCCGGAATCACGGTGAATACAGCTGATTTTACAGCCATTGATTTTTATTCGCTGTATTTCACGGAAGATCTCTATAGATCTATAGTGGACCAAAGCAATTTGTATGCTGGTCAATTCATCGCCACTAATCCCCATTTGGCACTTGCCAGAGACTGTAAACCAATCACGGTTCCAGAATTTAAGACTTTATGGGCCTTTCCTTGCTCATGGGCATAACTAAAAAAATGGAGTTGCGGTCATATTGCTCCACTGACCCAATTCACCATATACCCGTGTTCTCTGCTTGCATGTCCAGGGCACGATATGAGCAGATTTTGTGGTTCATGCACTTCAGTGACAATGAACTCAGTCGTCCACGGGGTGACCCTGAATTTGAGCGGCTCTACAAAATTCGGCCCCTCATAAACCACTTCAACCAGAAGTTCGCCGCACTTTTTATTCCCAACCAAGTTGTGTGCATGGACGAGTCCCTGGTTAAATTTTCTGGCCGTCTTACTTTCAAGCAGTACGTCCCCAGCAAGCGTGCCAGATATGGGGTCAAACTGTATAGGCTCTGTGACAGGGCCACAGGCTATACATGTAGTTTCATGGTTTATGAGGGCAAAGATAGTCACGTAGAGCCGGAAGGATGCCCAGACTACATAGGGAGCGCTGGTAAGATTGTGTGGAGCTTGGTGTCACCCTTATACGGAAAAGGGTACCACTTGTACATGGACAATTATTACACGAGCGTGCCACTTTTTAGTGACTTGTTTGATCATCAGATTAACGCATGTGGCACCATGCGACCTAATTGCCAGGACTTCCCCCAACGGCTGGTAGAATCCTGACTTAGTCGGGGGGAGAGAGCCTGCTTGAAGTGTAATAATTTGCTCACGATGAAGTGGAGGGACAATCGGAATATTTTTTTCTAACCTCCCTTCATGCAGATACGACCGTCCAAATTTCTACGGCGACTGGTGTTGTGGAGAAACCCCTCTGTGTCCACAATTATAACCTAAATATGGGAGGGGTGGACCTCAATGACCAGTTATTGGCACCGTACCTAATTACCCGTAAAGCTAGACGCTGGTACGAAAAAGTGTCTGTATAGCTTTTCAATTGGCTTTCCTGAACGCTCATGTCTTATACAGAGTGTCAGGACTGACGGGATCCTTCCTCAAATTCATGGAAGAGATCGTCACAGCCCTTCTGTTTCCAGATGGTGCTGCACCCCCACTTCACAATGTGATTGCAGTTAGCCGGCTGCAAGGGAGGCACTTTCCACTTGTCCTCCATGGTTCCCCAGGCCAAAGAGCACCCCAAAAGAGACGTTGCATCTGCAGACGACGCGGATACAGGCGTGACACCAGCCCAGTCTCTGCATCAATGACTGTTTTGAATGCAACCACACATTAGTGAATTATTAGCGTAGCGTACAGCAGACACAGTGGGGTTGATTTACTAAAGCTGGAGAGTGCAAAAACCGGTGCAGCTGTGCATGTTAGCCAATCAGCTACTAACCTCAGGTTATTCAATCAAGCTTTGATAATAAAACCTTGAAGCTGATTGGTTTCTGTGTGGAGCTGCACCAAAATTTGCACTTTCAAGCTTTAGTAAATCAACCCCAGTGATAGGCACACGTACATAGGGTCTCCAAAGATGCCGGAGCATTTTGAGAGACCCAAACCTGGAACCAGTTTTTAGTTACAAAAAAAAAAAAAAAGGTTTACCAAAAAGAAAAAACAAAAAAAAATTAAAAAATTAAAAGAAACAAAAACAGTTGTACGTTTCTTTTTTCTCTCTCTCTTGTTTTCTCTCTAATCTCTCTCTGTTCTCTCTCTATTGCTAATAGTTTTTATGCATACCTGTTTGTTACTGTTTTTACCATGTTTTCTTTGCAGGTATGTCATTTTTTTATGTTAATGCTTACCTGTAATGTTTTATTGTTAATGTGTTTTATATTTTTTTTTCTTCTTAGCAGGTATGTCATTTTTTATGTTACTGTGTTTTATTAATTGTCTATTCCTTTCCAGGTACGCCATTCAGCTGCAGCACTGATTTATTAATGGTGACAGCGAAAGCGTTTGCTCCCACCATTCATAAAGCAGCGACTCCAGCGCTGTTGGCAGTGATTTCCCCACCACAGTTAAAAAAGGGCAAATATACCGGAAAATAGGAGCAGTGGGTGGAAATTGGGGCGGATTGCCCCTATGCTCCGGTATATTTTTTTTTTAAAAAAATGCTATGCCCACCATTAGAAGTGGGAAGATGAAGGGAGGTTTTCTAATGGTGGGCATACCCACCAATTGATTCTTTTTTTTCATTTAACCCACAGGCTGCATGAAAAAAAGAAAATTACAATATAGTAATAGTAGACACCCCAAGGAATTTGCTGAGAGGCATGTGATTGAAAAATGACCAAAAAAAATGACACAAAGTCATGCTGCTTCTCCTGAGTACGGGAATACCCCGTGTGTGAGACTTTTTGTGAGTCTATCGGCGTACAGGACCCCAAAAACCAATCACCTCCTTCGCGATTTCCAAGGGCGAAAATTTATGCCTTCTTCCTCACTACCTATCCAGGTTTCGGAGGCCATGAAATGCCCAGATAGCAAAAAAAAAAACCCAAATTATTTATTTTTTACACAAAGTTGTCATTGAAATGATATATTGCTCACACATGCCATGGGTATATGTGGAATTACACCCCAAAATACATTCTGCAGCTTCTCCTGGGTACGGGGATACCCCATGTGTGAGACTTTTTGGGAGCCTATCCGCGTACAGGACCCCGAAAACCAATCACCACCTTCAGGCTTTCTACGGGCATAAAATGGTGATTTTACTCCTCAGTACCCATCACGTTTTGGAGGCCCTGAAATGTCAAGGTAGCACAAAACCCCCCCAAATTCCCCCATTTTGGAAAGTAGACACCTCAAGGTATTTGCTAAGAGGCATGGTGCGTATTATGCAGCTTTCATTTGTTTTGGAAAATGAAGAAATAAACTGTTTTTTTTATTTTTTACTTTTTTTCAAATTTCAAAACTTTGTGACAAAATGTGAGATCTGCATAATACTCAAAATACTTCTCAGCAAATAGCTTGGAGTGTCTACTTTCCAAAATGGGGTCATTTGGGGGGGGGGGGGGGTTGTGCTATCTGGGCATTCCATGGCCTACGAAACTGTAATAGGGAGTGAGGAGTTTAATCACCTTTTTACGCACTTAGAAAGCCTGAAGGCGGTGATTGGTTTTTGGGGTCCCGTACGCAGCTAGACTGCCAGAAAGTCTCACACATGTGGTATCCCCGTATTCAGAAGAAGTAGCAGAATGTATTTTGGGGTGTAATTTCACATATACCCATGGCATGTTCAAGTAACTTATCATTTAGTGACAACTTTGTGAGAAAAAAAAATTGTAATTTCCCCGAAACTTGTGGCAAAGTATAAAATATTCCATGGACTCAACATACCTCTCAGTAAATAGCTTGGGGTGTCTACTTTCCAAAATGGGGTCATTGGGGGGGGGGGGGGCTGTGCTATCTGGGCATTTCATGGCCTCCAAAACTGAGATAGGTAGTATGCGATGAAGGCATACATTTTTGCCCTTAGAAATCCTGAAAGAGGTGATTGGTTTTCGGGGTCCTGTACGCCGATAGGCTCCCAAAAAGTCTCACACATGGGGTATCCCCGTACTCAGGAGAAGCAGCAGAATGTATTTTGGGGTGTAATTCCATATATACCCATGGCATGTGTGAGCAATATATCATTTCAGTAACAACTTTGTGTAATTTTTTTTTTTTGGTCAATTTTCAATCACATGCCTCTCAGCAAATTCCTTGGGGTGTCTACTTTCTAAAACGGAGTCATTTGGGGGGGTTTTGAACTGTCCTGGCATTTTATGCCCAACATCACCCACTCTTCTAACCACTTGAACCAAAGTCTTTTCTGACACTTTTTGTTTACATGAAAAAATCCTTTTTTTTTTTGCTAGAAAATTACTTTGAACCCCAAACATTATATATTTTTTTTAAGCAGAGGCCCTACAGATTAAAATAGTGGGTGTTACAATTTTTTTTCAGAAAGTATTTGTGCAGAAAAATTTCAAATGCAATTTTTGGGGAGAGAAAACACTTTTTTTGAATTTTAATGCACAAAAACACACTAGTTTGCCCAAATTTTTGGTGAAATATAAAAGTTGATCTCGTGCTGAGTTCATAGATACCAAACATGACATGCTTTAAAAATGACATACACCCGCAAAGCGGCGACAAACTATATACATTTTTAAAAGCCTTTAAAAGCCAGGTTACCACTTTAGATCTGCAGAGGAGGTCTACTGCTAGAATTACTGCCCTCGATCTGACGTTCGTGTTGATACCTCACATGCATGGTGAAATTGTTGTTTACTTACGACACAAGACTGGCGCTTGCGTCCACCTTTGCGCGCGTGCACGGGGGAGGGGGGCATTTTTTTTTAATTATTCATTTTGCTTTTTATTTTATTTTTACACTGTCCCTTTCATCTTTTTTTTAATCATTTTTATTTTGTGTTACTTTGTGTAATTTTTTTTTTTTTGGGTAATTTTTCAATCACATGCCTCTCAGCAAATTCCTTGGGGTGTCTACTTTCCAAAATGGGGTCATTTGGGGGGGGGGGGGTTGTACTGTCCCTCCATTTTAGCACCTCAGGAAATGAGATAAGCAGTCATAAAATAAAAGCTGCGTAAATTCCAGAAAATGTAGCCTAATTTTTACACGCTATAACTTTTGTGCACAGCAATAAATATTCGCTAATTGACTTTTTTTTTTACCCGAGACATGTGGCTGAATGCATTTTGGCAAAAATGTATGACTAAAATTTAGTTTATTGTATTTTTGGAATAATATAAAGTTGAAAATATCATTTTTTGTTTATATTGCAAAAAATAAAAAGCGCAGTGGTGAACAAATACCACCAAAAGAAAGCTCTATTTGTGGGGAAAAAGGACACAAATTTCGTTAGGGTACTGCATTGCATGACCGCGCAATTACCAGTTGAAGTGGCGCAGTGCCAAATTGAAAAAAAGCGCTCCGGTCCTAAAGCTGGAAATCCTTCCGGGACGGAAGTGGTCAAAACGGTTGTGTCCCCTCCAATGTGGTTTTTATCTACAGGTAAGCCTATAATAAAGCTTACCTGTAGGTAAAATGAATATCTCCTAAACCTGCACGGTTTAGGAGATATTCCCACTGCAAGGAGGCGCTGACGTCACGGCGCATGCGCAGTGATGTCCCGGTGAAGGCCCGACACTAGTGTTGAGCGAACCCGGACTGTAACGTTCGGGTCCGTACCGAACTTTCGGGTGTCCGTGGCACGGACCCGGACCCGGACATTTCAAAAATCGTTCGGGTTCGGTCCGGGGTTCTGCTATTTTACTCCACGTGTTGAGAAGCTGCAGGGCAGCCAATCAACAAGCGTTTCACTGGTTTGCCCTTAGAAGCCATCACAGCCATGCCTACTAATGGCATGGCTGTGATTGGCCGGTGCATCATGTGACCCAGCCTCTTTATAAGCTGGAATCACAGTGCTGCAGTCACATGCTCCTTGGGTTAGTGTAGGGAGAGGTAGCTGACGGCGTGAGGGACAGATTTCAGCCATTTTAAGACCTGATCCTGCATCCTGAGATAGATACACTACCGAAGATTCCCGTTTGGTCACTTTGCGAACAACTAACCGACGGGACGTCGAAGAGTTGTGCACCTCATTTTATCGTCTTGGGGCCTGGCTTGGGCTTGCTAAAAACTTTACAGGCCCAGGCCCAGGCACGGTGCCTGTGGGCTTTCAAGCCATGCCTGGGCTTGCAATGTCAGGCCCAAGCGAGTTGTGATCACAGCCCGGAAGTGGCCCTGTAGTGACGCGTACGCGGCACTGCAGTCGCGGAGGAACGTCACCCTTATAGAGGATTTGGCACGTCCAAATCCTCTATAAGTAAAATGG
>BLSH010374051.1:189516-210206 GCA_018402905.1 Glandirana rugosa | reverse complement strand
AGGCCGGGTCGTTAACTTGCGGTCAGAGTGGTACCGAAGGTGCAGGCAATCGGATGGTCGGGTGCAGGCAGGGTCGTTAACAGGCAGGCAGGTGAGGTACAGAAGGAACAGGCAGTCGGATGGTCGTAGACAAGCTGGGGGTCGGTGCAGGCAGCGTTCAAGCAGACGTGGGCTCAGGCCGGGTCACAGGTAATCAGGAAGCTCAGAACGGGTAGCTCAGGAACACAGTAACGCTGTAGAACGGACAGCACTTGCCTACAGGAAGCAGGAAGTTTAAATAGAGCTGCCCATCCAAGAATTAGAGGAAACACCCAACTGCAATTAACCCTCCGCACACTCTTCTTCTAACATCAGATGTCCACCTCCAACAACTCTTCTTGATTGGGCTGACCCTAAGTATTTAAGGAGGCATGCCCCCTGCCAATCCTGCTTAGGGATTGGTCAGGGCTCCATAGAACACTCCAGATGGCTCCACCTATCTCCCAGCTCTTTGACCAGAAACCCTCCTCCAGGTTTCTAGAAAGAAGTGGAAGGTTCTGGTGACCTCATCTGTTGAATCAACTCAATCCTCCCTGAGCCACTCCCCCAAGCCAGGGCCGGCACTAGCATAAGGCAGCTTAGGTGGCTGCCTTACAGCGCCAGGCCAGGGGGGGAGCCAAACTCAGGTGTCCTTCAACAAGTGCTTATGCTGGGGTCAGCTATACTAAGCTACATTCACCAACTACTCTCCCTGCGGTCTGTGGAGGGAACTGCAATATCCTCTGGTTCCCACCTGGGCGACAGAAGAAGGACAGCACAATTACCGAGAGGAGCTAAGTGAGACCAGGGGGAGGGGCAGAGCATCGGGAATCACACAGTAGGAACCCGGCTCAGCCACAGCTTTGGTACAGAGGCTGAGGGAGGAGGAGCTGAGTGACACTAGGAGGAGGGGGTCAGGTATGAGTGTTTTATTTATGCCCACTAAGCCTGCAGTAGATGGAAAACGTTGTGCAGGCTTAGTGGATGGTGAAGGAATGGTGCTGTGCTGTGTCCCCCCTGCCAGCCCCCGGCTATCCCCTCCATTATGCCTGGGCTGGAAGAAGCTGCATATAGACATAGGAAGGGCTGGCTCTGGCTGCAGTGTCTGTGACAGCCTCACTGAGCCCAGCCAGCAGCTCCTCCCACCTCCCTCCCTGCTGAGACCAGAGAAGAGAAAGAAGGATCTGTTGTGCCCCTCCCCCTCTGTATCTGCCCCGCCCACACTCCTATCCTCAGCGTGCATCCAGTATGAGAATGGAGATGTGGGCGGGAGATTTGTACTCCCAGGTGCTTCAGCTGCATGATTGGTGCCCCAGTGTGAGCCATCAGATAGCACATCAGCCTTGGGTGAGTCTCCACCTCCCTCCCTTCTCCCCCATCTGTCTCCCTTCCCAACTCTGTTCTTCCAGGAGTTTCACACACTTGGCAGGGTGATTTCCTGTCCAGGTAGCCCAGGCTCACCCTGGTTAGGACCAGGAATTTACAGGTCACATGATTTCACCTCTACACTCAGATCAGCCCAGGAAGTGGAGAGTTCTGATGTAATTGTATGAGATATGTTGCTCAGGGGAGTGATCATTATGGAATGTGGGTGACAGATGACCCCAGCATTGGATAGGTGAACACACATGCAGTATGTGAGCTTTGTCTCCTGTAGAAAGAAGTAGGACTTCCTTGCTGTATGTTGGGATCAGTCCTTGTAGCTGTGTCTATATACTTTTCTATATACTACTATAGGCCTGTATGCTGCGGACTGTGTTGAACCCCCTGTGCATTGTGTGTTTTTTTTTTTTCGTGGTGTATGAGACATTCACGCTTCATTCTGCCACTCATTATAAATTATCTTGTGGAATTCCATGATTGATGGAAACCTGTCGGACTTTCCCTGCTCATTTAGACAATGGTCAGCCTCACACATGTAGTGTTCATCTCCGTGGTGTGAACAAGTCCTAGGTCCATAGCCATGCTCAGTGTCCCAAGCAATATACCTTTGTAAGGTCAAGCACTGTTGTTGGACGAGAAGGCCTGGCTTGCAGTTTCCACTCTAATTGATCCCCAAGGTGTCCTGTTGTTTTGGAGTCAGGAATCCAGGCCACCCCAAACTCCTTCATCCATGTCTTTGTGCACTGGTCCAAATACATTGGTGGAGGGAGTATTCTGATGTGCTTTTTTTTTTTTTTGAGGAGTTGTTCTTGGCCTCCTCGTTCCAGTGAAGGGAACTGATCAGCATCCCAACACATTTGGACAATTTCATGATCTGAAGTTTGTAGGACCAGTTTGGGGATGGCCTGTTTCTATTCCAACATGACTGCACACCAGTGCACAAAGCAAGGTTCATAAACACAATAAAACACCTTTTTGCTGAATTAGAGCATAGACTGTAAGCTAGGCCTTCTCATCCAACATCAATGCCTGACCTCACAAATATGCTTCTGGAAGAATGGTGAAACATTCCCATAGACTCCCATCTAGGGTTGCCACCTCATCCCTTTAAACCCGAACACATATGAATTACAGAGGTTCTGAGGCTAATTGAATGCAGATAAGGCACCAAGTGAGTTTAAATACCACCTTAATCAGCCATAGAGCCTGTGTAATTCATGTGTGTTTGGTTTTAAAGGGATGAGGTGCCAACTCTACTCCTATCCCTTTAAAACCAAACACATATGAATTACACAGGTTCTGTGGCTGATTAAGGTGGTAATTAAACTCACCTGTGCCTTATCTGCATTCATTTAGCCTCAGAACCTGTGTAATTCATATGGGGTTCAGTGGGCTGCCATTAATGTTCATGTGTGTGTAAAGACAGGCGTCCCACTACTTTGGTCTATATAGTGTATCTGGTAAGATTTGCAATGGTGGTGTAACCCTCCTACCAAAAAAATACTACATTTAGATATAAAATGAAGTTAGGCTAGTATTCACAAATTATTTTTAACAACATAGGGAAATTAGACTATTTCTCTACATGAAATAGCATGTTCGTGATTTAAACCCAGAAACTCAGTGCTGCCAGGGTGAGGAACTAGCCTCTGAGCCATTGTGCTGCTCCAGGGGTCCAAAAAGTTCATCAATGCAGATGCAATGTGGAAGGCTTGAAAGCCAGTGACCAACCTGTTTCTGGCATAAGCCATCTGTTTTGAGGGCTGGTTATGGCTATACTGCATTTCTGTAGACATATAGGTGATGGAATGACATGAGTTATGATTTTTTCTTCTGGCTTTCTATTTCTAATTGAATTTGAAAAAAAGGGAGACTGATTTAACATTTGCATAAGCAATGGTAGTGTTTGTGTTTAAACAACATACCGTATCTTTCGCACCATAAGACACACTTTTTTTTCCCCCAAAAAGTGGGGGAAAGTCTCCCTGCGTCTTATGGTGCGAATGCTGCAAACCCCCCCCCCCCCCTCGTCGCCGCCAGGAGCTCGCATTACACTGCGGGCTCCCGGACACAATAGAGCGCTGCTCTGATCTCACACAGTGAGAAGACAGAGCAGCCGCAGTACTTCATGTGGCCACTGGGGCTTCATTCGGCCCCAGTGGCCAAATGAAGTACTGCGGCGGCTTGAGCTGCTTCTTTCTGAATGGGATCTGGCTGCAGAGTGGAGCTCCACTATGCGCAGGGTGATGACATCATCACAGCGCAGTGGTGGCGGGACATATGAATCTCCCTCTCAGCTCTGTCAGGCTGCATTTCATGGACACAGGTATGTGCTGTATTTCATGGATCTGGTGTATTGTGCTGTATTTCATGGATCTGGTATATGGCTGTATTTCATGGATCTGCATTGTGCTGTATTTCATGGATCTGGTATATGGCTGTATTTCATGGATCTGTATTGTGCTGTATTTCATGGATCTGGTATGTGGCTGTATTTCATGGATCTGGTATGTGGCTGTATTTCATGGATCTGGTATGTGGCTGTATTTCATGGATCTGGTATATGCTGTATTTCATGGATCTGTATTGTGCTGTATTTCATGGATCTGGTATGTGGCTGTATTTCATGGATCTGGTATATGACTGTATTTCACGGATCTGGTATATGACTGTATTTCATGGATCTGGTTTGTGGCTGTATTTCATGGATCTGGTATATGGCTGTATTTCATGGATCTGTATTGTGCTGTATTTCATGGATCTGGTTTGTGGCTGTATTTCATGGATCTGGTATGTGGTTGTATTTCATGGATCTGGTATGTGGCTGTATTTCATGGATCTGGTATATGCTGTATTTCATGGATCTGGTATATGACTGTATTTCATGGATCTGGTATGTGGCTGTATTTCATGGATCTGGTATATGACTGTATTTCATGGATCTGGTATATGCTGTATTTCATGGATCTGGTATATGACTGTATTTCATGGATCTGGTATGTGGCTGTATTTCATGAATCTGGTATATGCTGTATTTCATGGATCTGGTATATGACTGTATTTCATGGATCTGGTATATGACTGTATTTCATGGATCTGGTATATGCTGTATTTCATGAATCTGGTATATGCTGTATTTCATGGATCTGGTATATGACTGTATTTCATGGATCTGGTATATGGCTGTATTTCATGGATCTGGTATATGGCTGCACTGGTAAATATTTTAGTACACCATTTGGTTCAGAATATTTTTTTTTCTTGTTTTCTTCCTCTAAAACCTAGGTGCGTCTTATGGTCAGGTGCGTCTTATGGTGCGAAAAATACGTAAGTAGAAAATACAACCACCCTGCAAGACATGGTTTGCTTGGGATTCAAATCCAGGAAACACACAATGCTAGTCAGTTATGCTACCTTTTGAGCCACTAAAATGCTGCATGTCCTATTCTTCTACAAAGATATATTAAGACCCCTTTCACACTGAGGTGCTTTATAGGTATTATTTAGCTAACAAATAACACCTGTAAAGCGCCTCAAAAATCTCTCCCCATCCACCCCAATGTGAAAGCCGGAGTGCTTTCACACTAGTGTGGTGCGCTTACAGGACGTTACAAAAAGTCCTACAAGCAGCATCTTTGGGGCGGGTCGGTGATATACCACCCCTTTACTGCCCCTGTCCATTGAAAACAATGGGGCAGCACTTCCGAAGCGGCTGCACACCTCCTCGGAAGCGCGGAGTGCCAGCACTTTTAACCCCCTTTTAACCTCTTGTGGGGGGTTAAAAGCGCATTGCTCCCACCACCATAGCGCCGCTATAACAGCAGTAAATCCCCGCTGAAACTAGAGGGGATTTACCGCTACCACCCCACCACCCCCAGTGTCAAAGTGGCCTTATGAGCGGTATTTCATAGAAAATGTTATATACAAAATGTGTATCTGACTGTATATTAAGTGTATTATATTATTTAGGAGCCATGGTAACCATTACAATATGTGGGCACTATTTTATAGATGAATATCACATGAAATTACTTGAATATGAAGATGTGTCTTATCCATGTAGCTACTATAATTACCTATGCATCCAGGTAAAAACATGTGATATATATGTATATCCTGTACATATTTCTGTAGATATGATTAAGATGTATATTTGTCATACACTTCAATAATTGGTTATACTTAAACAATTCTTATTTCTAATATACCCTAAATCAAAATAACATATTTTTATGTAGTGCCCCCATAGTATAGGTGCATTTTTGTAGCAGGGTTTTGCTAGGAGAGGCAAAATTTAGTCAGGCCTAACTGTATGTGCACAGGTTCTGTGGCTGATTAAGGTGGTAATTAAACTCACTTGGTGCCTTATCTGCATTAAATTAGCCTCATGACAACCTGTGTAATTCATATGTGTCCTGGTCTGGATTAAAGGGATGATGTGGCAACCCTAGTATGTATGTATGTATATATATATATATATATATACTGTATAAAGTGCTAAAACCATATATATATATATATATATATATATATATATATATGATTGTAGAACTTTTAACACCTTTAACCAGTTGCCAACCGCCCGCCGTGGCTTGACGGCGGCAACATAGCTCGATCTCGCAAATTGTTCCCAAATTGTGAGATTGCGCACCGTGAGCGTGCGTGCACCGCCAGAGGCACCCTTGCATACTCACTGTGTTCCGGAGGGGGGGAGGTTAGGGTAGACTTGTTGTCAGCTGGCTACTCGCGATTGTATGTATGTATGTAAACACGGATCTCCGTTCTGACAGAGGGGGAAGGGATGTGATAGCAGGCTCCCTGTATATGGGAGCCGCGGTCACTCCCCTCCCCAGCCAGCCCAGCCCCCATACAGTTAGAAAACACACAGGGAACACAGTTAACCCCTTAAAGCACCCCCTGCAGATTAACCCCTTCATTGGCATTTACACAGTAATTTGTGCATTTTCGTAGCACTGATCGCGGTATAAATGCCAATGGTCGCAAAAAAGTGTCACAATTGTCCAACATATCTGCCGCAATATTGCACTCCCAATAAAAAGCGCAGATCGCCCCCATTACTAGTTCAAAATGTAAAAAAATAAAACCCATAAATGAATTCTCCTCATTCGTAAACGCGACAACTTTGGTGCAAAACAAGCAATAAAGGCAATTGCATTTTTTTTATTACAAAAATATGAGGAAGAACATAAATCGGGCAAAAACTATGAAAAAAAATATTTTTGTATAATTATTTTGGGCAAAATTGTCGCTCTTATTTTGTTTATAGCAGTCATCATAAATGATGCACAGGTGATCAAATACCACCTGTGTGGTTTGGTAACCAGCCCCACCCACCCTACAGCCCTGTGTGGTTTGGTAATCAGCCCCGCCCTCCACTGGATGCTTTTAAACACCCCCTGGTCTGTAGCTTGTCGGCTTGATGAAGGAGTGCAACTGCAGTGTCATCGCAGTGTGCCAGCTCAGGAAACGCATCCAATACTAGGGTTGCCACCTCATCCCTTTAAACCCGAACACATATGAATTACACAGGTTCTGTGGCTGATTAAGGTGGTAATTAAACCCACCTGGTGCCTTATCTACATTAAATTAGCCTCAGAACCTAGGTAATTCATATGTGTTCGGGTTTAAAGGGATGAGGTGGCAACCCTATCCGATACGGTGACGTCATCCTCTCAGGACTTCCGGTTTTGCGTTCCACGCCTCGTCTGGATGCCCCTGTGTGTAGCCGGTCACTACACAGACAGGACTCTGGACTTTCCACCTTGCTGATTACTGCATCTCCTGATATGGATTTTTCCACCGGACTCTCCCCCTCCTTGCCTACAGACGATCTTCCACCCTGCTCCAGGCTGATTTTATCATGTGAGTCACTTGTACATTGGTTTTAATAAACTTTTTGGTCTGAACTTAGAGCGCCTTTTTTCTTTTTTTTGTCTGAAGTGGTTAATGTGACCTAGAAAGTGTCAAACTCACTAGAACTGCAATCTTGGAGGTGGAAGGAAGTACAAAGAAAATAATTAAATATATTTGCATAAGTATGCACGCACCTTTGTGGAAGCCCCATTAGATGTGAGTTTAGCACTCAGTCTTTTTGGGCATGAGTCTATCCGCATGGCACATCTTGACTTGCCAATATCTGCCCACTCTTCTTTTCAATAACAGATTGGAAGGATATCTCCTGTGCATAGCCCTCTTCAGATGTCCACACATTTGAAATTGTACTCAGATCTGGCCTCGTGCTAGGCCTTTTAAACACTTCTGGACCCCCTGCTGTCATTTGATGGCAGTCCTTTGAAGTGGAATACCGTTGCTATGGTAGCAGTTAGCTACCATAGCCCCAGCTTCTTTTTTTTTTTTTTTTCAGCGTGTACTAAAAGTAGTCTCAGTGGCGGATTTGTCGTGAGATCACGTTTATCTGCGGTGGGAGAGGTGCCCCCATCCCGCCGTTTCCGTCTTCTCCGCTGCTTACACGAAATGGTGTTCAAACCACACATGTGAGATATCAGCGTAATTGTTAGAGCGAGAGCAATAATTTTAGCACTACATCTCCTCTGTAACTCTAAACTGGTAATCTGGCTAATTTTTTAATTATCACAAATGGAGATTTTACAATTGGGATGTTTGTTGCCATTCCGCGAGCGGATGCAATTTTGAAGCATGACATGTTGGGTATCAATTTACTCGGTGTAACATTATCTTTCACAATATGGGCAAAAATTGGGCTAACTTTACTGATGTCTTATTTGGTAACTACAAAAAGTGAGCCTGTAAAAAAAAAAAATTACGCTTGTAAGACCGTTGCGCAAACAGGGTGTGACATAAAGTTTTGCCACGACCGCCTATTTATTCTAGGGTGTTAGAAAAATGAAAAAAAAAAATGTTTGGTGGTTCTAAGTCATTTTATAGCAAAAATATATGTTTTGAACTTGTAAACACCGAACTCCAAAAAGAGGCTCAGTCTGGGAGTAGTTAACAGTTTTAATCTTCTTCTGGTGAGGCCATCCCTTTGTTCATTTGTATGTATGTTTTGGGTCATTGTCATGCAGAAAGATGAAGTTCCCCCTCATGTTCACCTTTCTAGCTGAAGCCTGAATGTTTCTTACCAACATTGACTGGTATTTATAATTGTGCCTAGTTCTAAATACCTTGACTAAGGCCCCTGTTCCAGCTGAAAAAAACAGACCCCATGCATGATGCTGTCAGCACCATGCTCCACGCTGATGTGCAGTGTTGTTCTGGCACGGGCACGTCCAAAACAATTGGGACATTTGGCCCAAAACGCTCAACCTTTTTGGTTTACAGACAAGAACATATTTTGTAAAATGCTTTGGGAAGACGTCTGATGTGTTGTAGCAAAATTTTGACAGGCTTGCTTATTGTTAGTTTTTGGTAAGAAAAACCTTCTGTATTGCCATTATACCCCATGGCCAGACATGTGCCACATAGCCTGGAATTGGCAGATATTCTTGCAGCTCCTTTAATGTTGCTGTAGGCCTCTTGGCAGCCTCCCTGACCAGTTTTCTTGTCCTATTTTCCTCAATTTTGGAGGGGCGTCCAGTTATTGGTAATGTCACTGTCACTGCCATATTTTCTACACTTGATGATGCCGGTCTTCACTGTTACATGGTCTAGCTAATGCCTTAGAAATTTATTGGTATCCTTTTCCTGACTGACACCTTTTAACAATGAGATCCCTCTGATGTTTTTTAATATCTCTGTGGACCATGGCTTTTGACACTGCTGCTGGTAAATTGACGTTTAGAGGCATTTGTGCGTTTCTTTCACCTGCCCCTGAATTGTCCTCTGTTATCTTATGAGTCCATGTACACAGGGTCTTTAAGGTCGTTTCCAAGCAGTTGGGTTTAGAGGCTTTTTTTGGAAGGGAAAAAAATGTGTTCAGACGCAGGTTCAGAGGCATTTGAAATGCCAAACAGCTTGTAAACACCGCTAAACACGCCTAAATGGTAACTTGCGTCTAGGAGCGTTTCGTTTACAGGCGTTTCCATTTCAAAAAAATACAATTATTTATTTTAAAAAGGCTCCTAGATGCGAACGCAGCATAACACGGCTAAACACAGCATGCAAAACACGGCAAAATGGCCGTTTAAGGCTCCATTTACATGCGATGCTATTTCAACATCCTTTGAATGTTGTTTTTTTTTTTTTTTTTTTTACTAAAACGGCCATTTTGCCACGTTTTGCATGCCGCGTTTAGTGTTCAGAGGAGATAGAAACAGCGTCCTGTCTAAATTGAGCCTAAGAAAATGTCAGGAAAGATTTACTATTATAGCTGAACTTTATTTCGGGTAAATCAGAGTAACTTTCAATGATGGCAGGTGTGTACTGACTCCTCTTTATTCATGATTTGGAATGGGATTGCTTAATTTTGAACACAGCTACATTCCCAGTTAGAAGAGGATGTGCAAACTTATGCAATCATATTTTTAGATATTTGGACTTTTCATTCTTGCCCCCTAAAAGTTTTTGAGTTTTGTTGAAAATAGAGTTGGCCAGTTTATAGGTGACATAAAAAGTCAAAAGTAAGGAAATTATTGTTCTTTGTCTCATGTTTAGACATCACTGAACTCTTACATTTTCACAGGGGTGTGTGGACCTTTGAGATCCACTGTGTAATTAAAAAAAAATATATATACATATATATATATATATATATATAAATACATATATAAATACATACACTACATATGTGTATGTATATAGAAAAAGATTGAGACTGGGTTCCAGGTTTGTGTTGTTCAAACTGTAGGATTTGCATGCCTCCTGTCAAATGTCAAATAGCTTTCCTTGTTTTTCCCTCACAGATCTTCCTAAAAAAAAAACTATGACCTACGCCAGATTAATGTGGGAAAGCGGGCCATTATCTGGCATGTGCGCCGCCGTCTGTGGCAGCGATATCACCATAGACCAACAGTGCTGCAGTTACAGCACTGTTGGTAAGATGTAAAAAGGCGGAGGAGAGAGGTCCTCCAAACTGTGTCAGTTCAGATCGCTGGTAAGTCTCAGGGCCGTCTTTAAGGCAGGGCAAAAGGGGCAGCTGCCCTGGGCCCTGTCATTGCTGTGGGGCCCAAAGCAGCTGCCTCATACTTGCCAACTATCCTGGTTTAAATTCCCTTATTCCTTGAAGTTTTAGTTCTGTGCTGTGTCCCGATATCCAAGTTTGAAGTGCTGCTACTAATACTGCCCAGCTCTGCCCTATTGTTGTGTACAGATGACTCACCTGCAGACCCTGTCTTTACATGTAAATAACCGGCATTGATATGTAAATAGCGGCTGCATTCATATGTAAATAGTGGCGGTCGACAGTATTGATATGTACATAAAGGCAGCATTCACATGTATATCATGCCTCCCTCACCATCACCTATACTGAATGCTGCCCACTGGGGAGGTAAATGGACATGCTTGAAAGTCTGCAACTGTGGTCATTAAGCCTAACATCAGCCTGTTCTGCAAAGGTAAGCAAATTGGTGGTGGGGAGGGTAGTGTGGGGTGTGCAGAGAAGAAATTACAGTTTAGGGTGCACAGGTGAGCAAGGAGTGGATGTATAGAGGTAAAGGAAGGTGGGTGCAAAGATGAGAGGACGCAGGTAGAATTAAAGGGGGGGGGTTGGAATGGAGAGGATGGGGGAGGTTTGGGGTGCAGAGGTTAGCAGAGGTTTTAGGATGCAAAGGTGTACTGACAGGGTGAATAAAGATGTAGATCACATGTAAGGCAGCCCATTCATTTCAATGGACTGCTCTATGTGCTAGAAATGCAGAAGAAATTACTTGGTGCCACAGCACATGTCAGGAGATGTGTGAAGGGGTCATTAACTATTGATGGCACTGCTGTGTATCTGCTAAAGGGCAGCACATTTCTGTGGTGTCAGGAAAGCAATTTTGTGTTCCTGACACACACAAATGTGAATGCAGGCTACATGTCTCAATTACATTGGGGCTTGGTGTAGAATTCTTACACTAGTGGCCAATGTGAATGTCCCCCTTACATTAGTGGTCATTGTAAATCCCTCCTTACATTGGTGGTTACTGTGATCAGTGCTACATTGGTGGCCAGTGTTGAAACTCCTGTTTGTATTGGCAGTTGGTAAAAAAAAATCAGCATTGCCATTGATCACACTCTCCCCTCCCCCCAACAATGCCACTGATCCCATGAGTTCTAGGATCCCTATATGTTTTCTGTGTATTGATGGGTCCGTTCACTTCCGCAGTCCATGGTATGCAGGCAGTGAGGAGATGATGTGCTGTAACTTCTAGCAACCAATCAGTGAGCTGTAATGATGTGCAGTAACCTCTAGCAACCAATCAGTGAGCAGTTTTGATGTACTGTAATCTATAGCAACCAATTAATAAGCAGAAATCATGTGCTGTAACCTCTAGCAACTAATCAGTGAGCTGTAATGTGTACTGTAACCTCTAGCAACCAGTCAGTAAGCGGTAATGATATGCTGTAACCTCTGGCAGCTAATCGCAATTGCAGCTTCATCTGGTTCATTAAACTGATTTTGAGTCTAGCTGCTAATTATTGTATGTCTCAGAGCAGGTGAAGAGCTAAATTGCATGGGGGCCCAAGAAAATGTTTGCCCAGGATCCAATCAATATTAAAGACGGCCCTGGTAAGTCTATATGGTCCAAAGGTGGTAAGTTATCTTTGTGCAGAAGTGTGGTGTAGTGAGTTTCCATGTGAATATGGATTAGGGATATAGAGGAAGGTATGGGTTGATTATCTTTGCTTTGCCAGTTGTAAATCTTTGCCTTTTTATCTTGTCCTAGCCACAGCCGGTTCCAGACAGCCAGTGGTCACATTGGCAACATGCCAGTGGAGGAGGACAGCCAAATTGTCCTTTTTAAGGGCTGGGGCACCCCCTCAGGAGCCCCTGCAATTGGTCAATGGTAAGAACTCTTTAAGCTACCTGGTATGTGTCTATCTCAATGTCTATCTCTCTCTATCTTGATGAATGTTAAAAATGTCTCATCTCTTCTTTCCATAGAGGACACTGAGCAGGAAGTGGAGAAGTAGGAGGCGGCTGATGCTCACAATTCATGTAAGTTGCTTTCACTTGATTGTGTTTGCATGTAGGGCCAGGTGGTTTAGTGGCCAAACTGTTAAACCCCTTTCACACTAGTGCAGGAGTGGTCAAGAGCCACTAGTTTTAGCAGCACTTTACCACTGTTCTAGTGGCACTTTGGGGCTGCTATTTTTCTAGCAGTGGGCTGCTTTTACCCCCCCTGAAGGGGTTCAAAAGGTGTTGAAAACACCCGCAACCCACATGCAGTGCTTCCAAAGCGGCATTCATCCACTTTGGAAGCACTGCCCATTAATTTCAGTGGGCCGGGCGGTTTAGGAGCGGTGTATACACTGCTCCCCACAGCGCCCCAAAGACATTGCTTGCACAACTTTTGTTTCCTGCCTCGCAAACGCACTGCTCAAGTGTCAAACCACTCAGGCTTTTACACTGGGGTGGATTGGGGGGGGGGGGGGTATCAGGCACTTTACATGTGCTATTTTTTTGTATGCCTTCTCATTAATAATGACCCACAATTCTTTGAACCAGGTCACCATGTACAACACCAAAATTGTTAACAGAGAGTTAGCAGAATGCAGCAATGTTTGAGAAGAATGGCTCTCTTTGCTTTTCCTCTCCTCATGGCCTACAATACAGCCAGTGAGGAATGAGCAATGTCTGGTCGACTATGGGTTTGACCTTGTGAACAAGCATGTAGAAGTGCTCACAGGGGCCACAAGAGCCAGCAGGTCTTCCAAAAAGTTGTGGTTAGGTGGTTTTGTAGGCTCAAACATTTCCCAGATCTGTTAAGTCAAACAAATGTATCATTGAGGGTAGAGTAAAGTCTAAACTTCCAACTGTTTTCAAATGTAATATTTGGTTTGGTTCTGTAGCTGATGGTTCAGGTGAAGATATGGAGGGGGTACAGGTGCAGCCGGAGTTGTCCTCCCCATCCCAAAGTTGTAAGTTTGAATGTTAACTTTGTGTATTGTTGTTTTAGTTGCTAAAATATGATGTTAGTTGTTTTAAATTTGTTTGTGTGTTGTTCTTTATTTATGTAGCTGAAGCTCCAGGACCAAGCCAGCCAGGTCAGGAGGAAGAGGAAGAAGATGACGAGGCACATGCCCATGGCCAAACCCCATTTTTAGTTATATGTAAGTAACTTTTAACAGCTTGTTGCACCACATGCACATGCGATGTCTGAGCAATGCAAGTTCAGCCATACAGTTGTAAGGTAATGTGCAGGGACTTTTTTTTTACCACACACGAATCAGATCGCAGGGGCCCCCCCCCCGCGATCTGATTTCTGTACAAATACACAGTTCACACTGCAATCTGTGACCCATTTTGGGTATGTCATTAACATTCCAATAACACCCAGAGTGAGTGGTTTGCAAAAGACAGTATGAACTGCCTGTGGGAGATAAGCGATGTGGGGACCGGTGCTGAAATTCACAAGTGTTAACCCAGGCTTAAACTTGGTTCACACTGCAGCGATCCGGGAAGCTTGCTAATTCACTGTAGGGTCCCGCATTGCATGTCTCCCAGCTGCAGTTCTCCCTGCCCTATGTGAAGTGCTGGGAGTGTCAATTAAAAGTTCATGACACCCCCAAATCAGTTTGAATATCCCAATGCAAACTGCTAAATTGGAAGGGAATTGGATTGCATGGGTTTGACCACCTATGCAATACAATTCTGCTGGCGCCCAAAAAAGTGTCCTTTGCAATGTGTTGCAAATTCGCCCATACTATCTGTATGGCTGAAATCACATTGCACAAAGATTGCATGTGATTTGCAGTGCATTGCAAATCACATCCAATGTGGGACATTGCTGCATGGGGAGGCTGGGTTCACACTGGAAAACGCAGTGGCATACAGCAGGAGGCTGCTGCATCTCCAATTGCCGTTTCAGGTCCCATTTCAGCATGAAATTTGGCTTGAATTTGTAGCAGGAATGGACCAAAAGATGCACACTCCTACTGGGAACTTTGCACCCCAGGCACTGCAGAGATGTGGGGAATGGCTCCATACAGAGCTAGGTCACTATATGCAATTTGGATACAAGGAAACATGCATCCAATTTGCACTAGTGTGAACCCAGCCTGAATGTGATAAGGCTAAAGCATAACGTTCCTGCTTCTTGGAACACGACTCTTGTTTGGATGCTACAAATCCCGAGTGTACGAACATTGCAGAGCTTCCCCTCCAATCACAAGCAACTGCACCAGCAGTGCACTAACTATTTAACTTAGTAACATCATTACCAGTGTGAAGAAAACCACCTGCTAGCATGGGTCTTTCCCTCCACGTTGCCTAGGAAACCTTCAGCCGGAGTCTCATAAAGATGACAAACCAAGCCAGTGATCAGTGATCTGGTGGGGGTGTAAAGGGGGTGGCTTTCTTTTGGATTGAATGTTCGGAATATGTGTTGTCAGGAACAATGTTGCTTAATAGTTTTGCTTTTCTTTTTGTTTAGCTTCAAGTTCTGAGGAAGAAAAGGATGATGGGGAGGAAGCTCCAGGCCATACTGTGCCAATGTGTAAGTCCATTTTCGAATTGGCTTGTTTATTTTTTGTTGGTTGATGTTTCTAGCTGCCTTAAGACCTCCTTTCACACTAGGACCGTGGCCATGTTGTGGGTAAGTTGAATGGAGAAATGTCACCATCACACCAAGGATTTCTCAGAAGGGTTCCAAGCTTTATTTACATGGCCACATGGTACACAACATCAACGTTCTGTAGCTACACAAGGCCCCTTTGTCCGAAAAGTGAAGTGGTCACTTGCCTGATGAAGGGCCCTGTGTGGCTGTGAAATGTTGGCGTTGTGTACATTGTGACCATGTAATTCAAGGTTCAGACCCTTATGAGTAATCCTTGGTGTGATGGTGACATTTCTCCACTTGAATAGATGTTGCTTCCCAGCCTACCGTCATTTCAGCACCCAGCATTACTACAACTATTTCCATGAATGTGTGCGTGGTTAATCTTGCTTATGGACCCCTTGTCGGTAAAGCTCTGCTTGTTTTAGCAGCGATGTACAGCTTTTTAAGCAGTGCTTTGGCACTGCTTTACTGGTGCTAGTGGGGGGCTTTGAACTCCTACAAAGTAGTTAGACGACCCGTTTATGATTGCTTTTACTTTTAAAGCATGTATAAGGTGCTTTGAAAGCACTGCTTATTCACTCCAATAGGCAGGGCGGTTTGGGAGCAATGTATACTCTGCTCCAAAATCACCCCAAAGATGCTGCTTTATGTCCTTTTTCAGGTCTGGCAAGCACACCACCCCAGTGTGAAAAGGTACACTGGAAGGAATGTAGAGGTGGTTTTCATGTGCTTAGCAGAGGCTGTTTGCATTGCTGAAAAGCCACAAACCACCCCAGTGTGATTGGGGTATTAAACTGCAGTAAAGCGCTGCTCAAACAAGCAGTGCTTTACCAACCCTGCGGATGCGGCCCCAGTGTGAAAGGGGTGCTAGCTCTGAAGTTTTGACAACTAGGATATATAGAACAACCAGATAGCGTCAGTTTGTTACACACACTACACTAGTTACAATATAAGTTGGTCGGAATCCCCTTACTTCAACAATACATTTTATTTAGTATGTACAATTTTGTCCAGATGCTCAAGTTAGTGAGCTGAACCATTTTGCACATTGTGGAAAGGTGATGTTATCAAATGCATGGCTAATTCACCAGTTTTGCCAGCTCCTAGGTTTTTCCTCAAAGAGATGAACATATTTTGAGTTGAGCAAGGAGTCCCTTACTCCTTTTAATTTTTACATACAGATTATGCACATCATTCATGTTTGTTTTGAGGCTTTTTGCAGCCATTTTGGATTGAGGGGCCATTTTACTTTGTGCACAAAATTAGGGCAACAATTATTCCATGGCTTTCTCTTGATTTTATGTTTTAACAAATGCTTAACCTTTCCTTGGGAACATTGTGGCAGGACCCAGGACCATGCATTTCAAAGGTCAAGTAGCCAAGTGCCCCATTGGCGGAAAGATCTGGGGCAGGCTGTTTTTGAGTTCTTGCTGGGAATCATTGGTGAAATGTGTGTTTGTTATTTTTTGTAGCTTCACGGGACCCACAGAAGGAGGTAACTTACACAGTGGTGCCCCCCCAGTGAACATAAGAATCCTTTAGAATTTGTCAGCCAAACATCACACGATTGCATTTTCCATAAAATATGGAGAGGTGAAGTCAAAATCTCACCCTTCCTAGCAAATTCACATTCTTTCATCAAGCACACAGCAGATATCTAACACCCTCTGTTTGATGTTTCTCTGCCTGTGTGTGTGCTGGTTTCTTCTAATTTCCTCAATCACTAGAATCCTCTCAACCTGTGTTGTTTTTAGGGAGTAGTATTACCAGGGCAGCCATCAGAAATTTTAGAGCCCCTTACACAGCTTTAGACCTGCCCCCCCCCCCCCGGCACACCACCAACATTCCCCAGGGCCCGCCTACTGGACATCCCACCACATACACCCACTGGCCAGGGGTGTACACATGTTGCAGCCGCAGTAGGAATTATACACCCTGTCACACTTACCAGGTGTGGCCTGCCAGGTATGACCCATTCAAGTGAATGGGGCCGCTCTGCAAACACCCTGCCACTGTGTGCAATGCTAGTGTGGGATCTAAGGGGATAAAGCAGGTGGTGAAAAGGCGAGAAAATGCCTCCTCACTGCCTGCTTTAGCCCCTTGGTCATTGCACAAGGTTTCCTATATTTCTGTGACAGGGTGTACAATTCATGTTGCAACATGTGTAGTGGGTGCAGTTGCAGGGTGTTAAAAATAGGGTTCATCTATGGGGAATTTACCTCCCCCAAACTAGAAATGTAAACAAGTTCTTACTGCCCTGAGTCCCCTATCATAGTTGCCTTTTAGGGGTTGTCATGGGAGAAGAACAGAGGACGCAGTGTGATGAGGACAGAGAGGGATGCCGGGGACAGAGAGGGACACTGTGCACCCAGGGACAAAGAAGGACGCCGTGGGGGGGGTCAGAGAGGGATGCTTTGGGGGGACGGGGCAGGCCACACAAGGACACCGGGGGGTAGGGACAGGAGAGTATCATAGAGCCTTCTGCCGTCCTGTTTAGGCCCCCTACATCTGTACTGGCTGCCGCTCTACCCTCACGCCACCCCTCATGCCGGCACTGGTGTCCCTAGACTCCAGTAAAAAAAAAACAGTACACAGACAACACAGCCTCACCCGATGCTTGCAATAAGACCTTGCACAGAACCATAGGCGCTGGAGGTCCCAAACTTATACCAGTTGTGGTCAAGGGGGCCCTCTCCATGTGACCCAAGTTTTTTTTTTTTTTGGCTAAGGTTTGGGACAACGGTGTCCCTAAACCTGGTGTCCTCCTCCCATAGACTCCATTGTTAAAGACCACCAAGTCTTTGTTGTAAGGGCCCCTTGGGACACTGGGGCCCCTTACAACAGTACTGCATGTACCCCCTGATGGCAGCCCTGAGTATTAGCAAACCCATCTCCCCTGATTTTGCAGTTGTTATTTCTAGCACAAAGTCGAAGACACAGAGCTGTTGCCCAATTTTTACAGTTAAGGTATTCATTTTTAGGGTTGTATTCTGTTTGAAACCTTAGATTAGCAGGGGTATATGCAAGGATGTGCCAATGTCGTTCTGAAGAAGCATTCACTTATTCACACACCTACTTCTTTGTTCTCAAGCATTGTGTTTTTTATGGCAGTCCCTTGATTCTACTGAACATTTACTAGATTTAAAATGTACTTTTGAGGAACATGTATTTGGAGGGCAGGACATAGCCAAATACTTCTATTGTGATCACAAAAGGAGGTGTCCTTGTAACCCACCTTGACATGTGAATGGCAGCAAGTAAGTCACACAACTTCCAAGAAGACTACTTGGGACATTAAATTAACATGTTAATTGAATAGTTTGTGTAAGCCAGGGGTCAAGTTATTAGCTCACAACAACACTGGATCCTTAGATTGTTATAAAAAATACCCACTGAGACACAATTCATGTTTTTGTTTCTTTGCCACATACGTGATTCTGGATTTCTGACTTTTGTTTTTTTATTTTTGGTTCCCACAGACCCAAATATGGAGGAGGTTAAAAAGGTGGTGGGCTGGCTCCACAGACGGCTGGTGTATGTGGAGGAGTAGCTGGGCCTGCCTCCAGCTGACAATAAGCAACCCGAATTTGCAATTTATGTTAATTTCGTTTTATTTTTAAAGTTTCTGTTTTTGTAAAGTTTTTACATATTTTGATAAAAAAATAAAAACAAAGCTTAACCCTGCACTAACTTGTAAATGCCCTTTCCTATTTTTCACTTTAACACAATCTGAAACTGCAGTTGACAAACATATACATTACAGCCAAAATCAAGTTTAAATGCCTTTTGTAACTTGAAAAATGTGACCCATCACAGAGATATGCCACTTTAGAGGCAGAACAAGAACACCCCACAGGCATGATATTTAAAGGAATTTTTCATTTTGGGAGTTTCACTTTAAATATTATTCACATCACTGCTCTATTAACCACTTCAATACCGGGCACTTAGAACACTTCCTGCCCAGACCAATTTTCAGCTTTCAGTGCTGTTGTGCTTTGAAAGACAATTGTGCGGTCGTGCGAAGCTGTACCCCAACAAGATTTTTATCATTTTGTTCCCACAAATAGAGCTTTCTTTTAATAGCATTTGATCACCCCTGCGGTTTTTATTTTTTGCGCTACAAATAAAAAAAATTCAAAAATTTTGTACGTTTTCTCCCTCACTGACGGGCACTGCTGTGGCTACACTGATGAGGCTAGACTGATGGGCACTGATGAGGCAGTACAGATTGGCACTGATGAGGTGCTACTGATAAGGTTGCACTGATAATGGGGCACATATGTGCAGCACTGATGGGCACTGATAGGCGGCACTGATCAGCAACACTAGCGGGCACTGATATGTGGCACTGATAGGCACTCATAGGCAGCACTGATAGGTGGCACTGGGCACTGCTGGGTACTGATAGGTGGCACTGCTGGGCACTGATAGGTGGTACAGGTGGGCACTGATACATGGCACTGGTGAGCACTGGTGCATATAGCACTGTTAGGGATGGCACTGGCAGGCATCACATATGGGCACAGTGCCATTCCTACAGTGCACTGTATTGCCCTTATCTGGTGGTCTAGTGGGGGCTCCCTGGTGGTCCCTGGGCGACCTCCTGATTGTCTCCCTGGTGGTCCTGGGCGGCCTCCTTATGGTGTCCCTAGAGGGGGCTCCCTGGTGGTCCTGGTCGGCTCCCTGGTGGTCCAGTGTGGCAATCCTGAGGGGGGCTGCACTGATAAACATTCAGCGATAGCAGCCGATTGGTTCTCCACTGCTCAGGTCTGCAGACCTAAGCAGAGGAAAAGCCGATAAATGGCTCTTCCTATTTACACTGTGATCAGCCGTGATTGGTTACAGCTGATCACATGGTAGAAGGCTTCCGATGGAAGCCTTTTACTTTGGTCGGTAATGCGGTGGGTCAGACTGACCCACGGCACCACCGATCGCCGCGATGCGCGCCCCCGGGTTATCCTGAGGATGTCAATAGACGTCTAGTCAGGATAATGAACCCCCCGCCCGGCCATCATTTGTCAATAGGCCAGGCAGGAAGTGATTAAATACGATTGTTTGACAAAGTATTTTTTACTATTGAGACATGTCCCCAAGGCAGGACCCAGGACTTGCATACAAGCATTAAATGGAGGAATTAGGAAGTTACAAGTTCAAACCCAGTTGACGGCCAGTGTGAGAGGCATCTTCCCAGGCAAATCGAGTTCTGTTCTGTGTACATTTCCTCCCAGTTTGTGAGAGCTGAAGTCTTAATTGCCTTTAATAGGGAGGTATTTTAAGGCACTGCTGGAATAGATATGGGAGCTTGAAGAAATTTCCCCTAGGGGGTGGTAATATTAGAGATGGGGTGGTAATATTAGGGATGGGGCGGTACAATTAGAGATAGGGGTGGTAATATTAGGGACGGGGTGGTAAAATTAGAGATAGGGGGTGATAATATTAGGGATGAGTGTGGTAAAATTAGAGATAGGGGGTGATAATATTAGGGATGAGGGTGGTAAAATTAGAGATAGTGGGAGGTAATATTAGGGATGAGGGTGGTAAAATTAGAGATAGGGGGTGATAATATTAGGGATGAGGGTGGTAAAATTAGAGGTAGCGGGAGGTAATATTAGGGATGAGGAGAGATTATAATGGTGGGGG
>BLSH010374051.1:158410-173232 GCA_018402905.1 Glandirana rugosa | reverse complement strand
AATGGTGGCGATCTGCGATTTTTAGCGGGACTGCGATATTGCAGGGAACATATCAGACACTTTGACACTTTTTTGGGATCATTGACATTTATATAGCTGTTATCCGTAAGTTATATTTGTGATTTAATATCTCTTCATATATGATTTGGGTTCTTCGACCATAAGTGAAAGCTTTTAACACAACAAAAATGTATTAGTAAATAGTAGAAAGGCCATCTATTTTGCCTTGCATAGGAAGAAACACATAGGTTAAACTAAAGGAATTATGTTATACAGTTGTGCTCATAAGTTTACATACCCTGGCAGAATTTATGATTTCTTGGCCATTTTTTAAAGAATATGAATGATAATGCAAAAACATTTCTTTCACTCATGGTTAGTGTTTGGCTGAAGCCATTTATTATCAATCAACTGTGTTTACTCTTTTTAAATCATAATAACAACAGAAACTAGCCAAATGACCCTGATCAAAAGTTTACATACCCTGATGATTTTGGCCTGATAACATGCACACAAGTTGACACAAAGGGGTTTGAATGGTTATTAACCACTTCTCCCCCGGAAGGATTTCCCACTTCAAGACCAGAGCACTTTTTGTGACTTGACACTGCGTCGCTTTAGCTGACAATTGCGTGGTCGTCTGACGTTGTACCCAAACAAAATTTGCATCCTTTTTTCCCACAAATAGAGCTTTCTTTTGGTGTTATTTGATCCCCTCTGCATCATTTCTGATCACCGCTATAAACAAAAAAAGAGCGACAATTTTGCAAAAAAAAAAAAAACAATATTTCTTACTTTTTGCTAAAATACAAATCCAAAAAAAAGATAAAACAAATTTATTCATCGGTTTTGGCCGATTTATATTCTTCCTCCTATTGTTGGTAAAAAAAATCGCAATCAGCGTTTATTGATTGGTTTGCGCAAACGTTTCTGCGTTTACAAACCATGAGAATTAATTTATGGCGTTTTTACATTTTTTTTTTTTTTTTTAAGTAATGGCGGCGGTCTGCAAATTTTATCGGGACTGCGATATTGGGGCGGACATGTTGGACATTTTTGACACTTTTTTGGAACCAATGACCTTTATACAGTGATCGGACATATAAATATCCACTGATTACTGTATAAATGTCATTGGCAGTGAAGGGGTTAACCTGCAGGGGGAGATCTAGGGGTTAACTGTGTTCTCTAGGTGTGTTCTAACTGTGGGGGGGGGGAGCTGGGCTGTCAGGGGCATAAGAGATCTAACTGATCCCAGTGACAGGGATCAGTAGATCTCTTATGTCATCACTGACAGAGAGGCGGGAACCGCCGTGCTTACCTTGGCGGTTCTCCATTCTTTCCCTCTGGCAGCTCATCGTGGCTTGCCGGCGGACATCAAGTCCTCCCGAGCCGTGGGCACACTCCTCCTGAGTATGGCGGGCACGAGCGCATGCCGCCGGCCGCGCGCTCACGCCCCCTAGCTGCCACTCCACAAATTGACGCCTATTTACAGCGATTCGCCGTAAATAGGCAGCGCGTGGTTGGGAAGTGTAATTTGTTTGCTTGTAATTAGTGTGTGTGTATAAAAGGTCAATGAGTTTCTGGACTCCTGACAGACCTGTGCATCTTTCATCCAGTGCTGCACTGACATTTCTGGATTCTGAGTCATGGGGAAAGCAAAATAATTGTCAAAGGATCTGCGGGAAAAGGTAGTTGATCTGTATAAAACAGGAAAGGGATATAAAAAGGTATCCAAGATCCAAGAATTGAGAATGCCAATCAGCAGTGTTCAAACGCTAATCAAGAAGTGGAAAATGCGGGGTTCTGTTGAAACCAAACCAAAGTTGGTCAGGTAGACCAACTACAATTTCAGCCACAACTGCCAAGAAAATTGTTTGGGATGCAAAGAAGTACAGGACTCTATGAAAACATGTGGTGTGGCTGTTTCAAGATGCACAATAAGGAGGTATTTGAAGAAAAATGGGCTGCATGGAAGAAAGCCATTACTACGCAAATGCCACAACGTATCCCACTTACAATATGCCAAACAGTACAGAGACAAGCCTCAAACCTTCTGGCACAAAGTCATTTAGAGTGATGAGACCAAAATTTAGCTTTTTGGCCACAGCCATAAACGCTACATTTGGAGAGAAGTCAACAAGGCCTATGATGAAAGGTACACCATTCCTACTGTAAAATACGGAGGTGGATCGCTGATGTTTTGGGGATGTGTGAGCTACAAAGGCACAGGAAATTTGGTCTAAATTGATGGCAAGATGAATGCAGAATATTATCAAAATATACTGGAGGAACATTTGCATTCATCAGCCATTAAGGTGTGCATGGGACGTACTTGGACATTCCAACATGACATTGATCCAAAACAGAAGGCCAAGTTGACCTGTCATTGGCTACAGAAGAATAAAGTGGAGGTTCTGGAGTGGCCATCTCAGTCTCCTGGCCTCAATATCATTGAGCCACTCTGGGGAGATCTCAAATGTGCAGTTCATGCAAGACAGACCAAGAATTTCCAGGAACTTGAGGCTTTTTGCCAAGAGGAATGAGCAGCTTTACCACCTGAGCAGATTAAGCCTCATCCATAAATACCACAAAAGACTTCAAGCTGTCATTGATGTTAAAGGGGGAAATACACGGTATTAAGAACTGGGGTATGTGAACTTTTGATCAGGGTCATTGGGTAGTTTCTGTTGTCAATCCCTATAGTTTGCCTAAGTCAGCCCTCTTTAATGCAACTACATTTCACATAAACTCATAAGGCAACACAGCGATCGGAGCTAAAAATAGCAACCAATTACTGTATAAATGTCACTGGAAGGGAAAGGGTTAACACTAGGGGGCACTCAAAGGGTTGAATGCTATCAGTGTGTTCTAACTCTGTGGGACCTGGGATCACTAGGGGAGGCAAGAAATCGCTGCTCCCTTTTACTGGGAACAGATGATCTTTCTCCTCTCCCCTGTCTGAATGGGGATTTGCCTTATTTACCTTATTTGCCATTCCGCGAGTTAGCGCAATTTTCAACCGTGTCATGTATGGTATCTATTTACTCGGCGTAACATCCTCTTTCACAATATATAAAAAAATTGGGCTAACTTTACTGTTGTCTTATTTTTTAACTCAAAAAAGTGAAATTTTTCCAAAAAAATTGCGCTTGAAAGACCGCTGCGCAAGTACCATGTGACAAAGTATTGAAACGATCGCCATTTTATTCTCTAGGGTGTTTGAAAAAAATATATGTATAATGTTTGGGGGTTCTAAGTAGTTTTCTAGCAAAAAAAAAACCCAGTTTTTAGCTTGTAACCAACAAATGTAAAAAAGGGGCCCGGTTGGTAAGTGGTTAATGTGAATAACTTTTGATGCGATTTCCCAAATGATCTGAAATTTTCAGAATATGTTGGCATAGACAGAGTCTTGTATTTTTAAAAATTGGGGGAAATTGGTTTTGTACGTTAAGCAACATTAAGCGCCCCAAAAAACAAGGTCCCTAGTTTGCCTTCTGGGAAAGCAAATCCTACTAAACTTCCAGGATAGGTTTGGGAAGTTGAGAACTTAGGTTGTTCAAAGTTTCAGGAGAATTGATTGAGGTTTAGGCACTTAATGGCACGTTAAAGTGGTAGTAAACCCTCATATCATTTTCAACCAAGGAAGCTGCCATCTTGGCCTCTGTTTAATCTACAACTGCCATGATGCTGCACATGTGATCAGCTATGATACCAGCCATTGGATGGATTGACAGTTTGGCTTAGAGCACAACCAATGGGAGTGTTACATTTCCAGCACGTGCCGGAAATGTATCTGTTTTTTAAACTGTTAAATGGATGGGTTTACTACCGCTTTAAGCACTTTTCACATTAAGCAGATCACATTAAACGTTTTAGGATTGTAAAATATTGCTTAATGTGAATAACTTTTGGTGCGATTTCCCAAATGATCTGAAATTTTCAGAATATGTTGGCATAAACAGAGTTGTGTATTGTGTGAAGTTTGGGGGAAATTGGTTAACGTCTAAGGTCTTTTTGGTACGTTAAGCAACATTAAGCGCCCCAAAAAACAAGGTCCCTAGTTTGCCTTCTGGGAAAGCAAATCCTACTAAACTTCCAGGATATGTTTGGGAAGTTGAGAACTTAGGTTGTACAAAGTTTCAGGGCAATTGATTGAGGTTTAGGCACTTTATTACACGTTAAGCAACATTAAGCAGTTTTCACATTAAACGTTTTAGTATGTCCCGGAAAAGCTTGCATTCTTCACTTTATGACCCAGGCCAGTTATATTATTTGGGCCTGCCATCCAGGAATTTAAGTGCACCAACGAGAGTGGCTAGCTGAAGATGCCAAAACGTTTTTAACTTCCAATGGACTGAAGTTACTATTACCATACGGTCTCACACACACACACATATCCAGGGCTCTGTATATGAAGTGGGTTTGTGGGGCAGCCTCTCTGGGAAGTTAAGATATTGACTGTTGATCTGAATATAGTATTTGTTATTGGGCCTGTGGTGCCAGGAGACAGAAGAGAGGGATCTGACATAGAGAGGGTCAGTCTTCTACTCTCCTCCTGCCTGGACTCATAGAGCCAAACTTGAGTAAAGGTAACCTATCTGGTACAGATTGCCATTTTTGTGACTTTATTGTTATTAAAGGGTTTGCTCTGCTATCGGGGTTGTTCTAAGGTTCTGAATCCCTTGAAAGCAGCCTGAATGTACTATTGAGCTATATTGCTTATAATTTCAGTTAATGTTCCTCTATTGTATTCTTTGATCGATCATATTGCCAATGGTTATTCCACAGAAATACTACAGTAAAGACAATTTCTGTGTTTCATAATAACGTGTGTGTTTCTCATTGTTCCTAGCACTCACACTATTGCCAGGTGTGCCAGAGGGGACTGAGGCTGTTATTAGGGTTGAGAGGCAGAGAAAAAAACTGAACATACTTAAGCGGCTCCTGTGGGCGTAGCGCTACAGGTGGAACTCCGCTTTAAAAACAAAAACAGTAAAAATTACTAAAAGACACCAACATAGTTGTATTTTTTATATTAAAAAAATCATGGCTAATGGTATTGTGGTAACCTCTAAAAAAAAAAATCATACAACAAGAATAATGGGAATATTATTTATATCACTACAGAACAAATGCCTTTTTAATTACATTTGTAAAAAAAAGACATCAGTATCACCAGCAAAGCAGCTTCATTATTATCATATTAAAGAAGATGATAATGTGCGCTGCATTTTGCTATTTCAATTGCCGCTTCACAAATGTTAATTGTGAATTACGATTGCCAGTTTACACGTCCGAACACTTCCGGGTCTTACCTTGATTCCGAACATGCGTGTTTGTACTTTTGACTTTTGTGTGTCCATTTCTGTACACACCATCCAAAAATCGGACGTGGCGCTGTCATACGACAGAAATGTACTAGTCTGCACATTAAGGATGGGCTCGGGCGTGTTCGCAAATGCACGTGCCCGAGCCCGCCAGGAAGTGAACCCTGCACTGCGCTAATCACAGGCAGGGAGACATTTCCCCGATGTACGGCTACAGCTATCGGGGAATGTCTCATTGCCTCTGATTAGCACAGTGCAGGGTTCACTTCCTGGTGGGCTCGGGCACGTGCATTTGCGAACACGCAATAATGGAATAATGCCCTGCAGCCCAGTCTCTGAAGGGGGATCATGCTCTGCTTCAGTATGTCACAGTACATGTTGGCATTTATGGTTCCTTCAATGAACTGTAGCTCCCCATTGCAGGCAGCACTCATGCAGCCCCAGACCATGACAATCCCACTACCATGCTTGACTGTACGCAAGACACACTTGTCTTTGTACTCCTCACCTGGTTGCAGCCACACACGATTGACACCATCTGAACCAAATAAGTTTATCTTGGTCTCATCAGGCCACAGGACATGGTTCCAGTAATCTATGTCCTTAGTCTGCTTGTTTTCAGCTAACTGTTTGCGGGCTTTCTTGTGCATCTTTAGAAGAGGCTTCCTTCAGGGACGACAGCCATGCAGACCAATTTGATTCAGTGTGCGGTTTATGGTCTGAGCACTGACAAGCTGAACCCCCACCCTTTCAACCTCTGCAGCAATGCTGGCATCACTGATACGTCTATTTCCCAAAGACAACCTCTGGATATGAAGCTGAACATGTGCACTCAACTTCTTTGGTCAACCACGGTGAGGCTTGTTCTGAGTGGAATCTGTCCTGTTAAACCATTGTATGGTCTTGGCCACCGTGCTGCAGCTCAGTTTTAAGGTTCTTGGCAATCTTCTTATAGCCAAGGCCATCTTTATGTAGAGCAACAATTCTTTTTTTCAGATCCTCAGCGAGTTCTTTGCCATGAGGAGCCATACTGACCTTCCAGTGACCAGTATGAGAGAGTGAGAGTGATAACACCAAATTTAACACACCTGCTCCCCATTCACACCTGAGACCTTGTAACACTAACAAGTGACACCGGGGAGGGAAAATGGCTAATTGGGCCCAATCTGGACATTTTCACTTAGGGGTGTACTCACTTTTGTTGCCAGCGATTTAGATATTAAGTGTGTTGAGTTATTTTGAGGGGACAACACATTTACCCTGTTATACAAGCTGTGCACTCACTGCGCTACATTGTAGCAAAGTGTCATTTATTCAGTGTTGTCACATGAAAAGATATAATAAAATATTTACGAAAACGTGAGGGGAGTACTTACTTTTGTGAGATACTGTAAGTATATATATATATATATATATATATATATATATATATATATATAATTCTTGATATCTATCACATTGCACTGTCACATGAAGAGTCCAATCGGGTCCACCTGTCAGTTTTTCAGGCAGACCTGATTGGACCCTCCATTCTCCTCTATGGAGCGGCGGGTGTAAATGGAGTTGTGCCCATTTACACCCGCCTACCTCCAATCCAATCCAACAAAAACAAATTGAAGGGGGATCCATTACCCTCTGTCAGGGTGGATCAGGATGGATGCCAGTCGGGTATAAACGGACAGACAGTCCGTTTACATCTGACTGCCCATAGAGCAGGGTGGACTGTGTCCGTGTCTGCTTGGCATAAGTGGAGGGGATGCGGACCTGTTAACCACTTGCTCTGCTCAGCGGGCAGTCAGCAGACAGATGCTCTGCAAAGCAGAGTGTCCCATGTGAAAAGGGCCTCATTGATATCTCGTTTTGTCCCCATCGCCTTTGCCCTGTCTGTCCCCATGTACTCTCTAACTGCCCCCATCACTCTTTTCCTTGCTCTGTCTTTAAGTCCCCTTCTCTGTCCCCATCTATTCCTCCTTTATCTCTAGTTGGTCCCCCTTATGTAAGCTCTAATGAGCAGGGCCCTCTGATTCCTACTGTATTCAAGTGTATTGCATTTGTACTGTCTACCCTCATGTTGTAAAGCGCTGCGTAAACTGTTGGCGCTATATAAATCCTGTATAAAAATAATAATAATTATGTACATGCAGCAGGCTGTGTAATAGGTACAGATAGTCAGACATGATAAAGCACCTTGACCCTACTTCCTCTGTGGATGGCATTCCTGCTACTGTGCCTGCTGCCCCCCCCCCCCCCCCTGTCAACTCCAGTTTTTTTTTTTTTTTATATAATCAAAGTTTATTAAGGTTTTCCAGAGTACAAATCAAAGGAATAGTAATTTGACATACTACCCAAAGGTAGATAAACAAAACATAGAGAGATACTATATATTAATCGTAATAAGAAGGAGAAAAGATAAAAAGAGAATAAAGTTATCCAGGTATTTATATCAATATTTCAGAATAAAGAGAACTGGGTTTGGCAAAAATAAAATAGTATAGCTTGCATGTTCAATGATATACTGTCAAATACGCCTACTTCCCACTCCAGGGGGACTCAGCTGGAGCCAGTTCTCAGGCGGACGGGCTGTCAACTCCAGTTTACCAACGAGTGTGCTGGAATGGAGGTGGTTCTGGTCCCGCCCACAAGGGAGGGGATTCTCTTGGAGAAAGCAGCAAGGGGCCCATGTACTGAAATGAAAGTCCATCGTCTGCCTTTCATCTGGGAGAGGAGGAGGGGCCACAAGAGCTGATGAAAGTTAGTGTGGAGGCAGCAGCTGAAGCTCACAGCACCCGGCGCTGCGCTGCATGTCGCAGATCTGATATCTGCTGTGCTGAGCAGGGCGGTGCCAGCATAAGCACTTAAGGGACCGTCAGCTTTACCGCCCCCCTAAGGTGGCTGCCTTATGCTGGCACCAGCCCTGCTGAGCGTCTCTATCTGTGATCCGGAGCTGTCAGTGAGCTCCCGTCCTCCCCCAGTGAGCTGGTCCTGAATGCAGCCCTTCGATCTCTCCCTTGAGTGTATTGTAGCGCTTATAGACTGGCTGGGAGACTGGCGGCTCTTTAATTAAGTAGATAAGGCGGCTGGGAGTCAGTGCGAGGCCTAAGGCGACCGCCTAATTAAAGAGCTGTCACCTATTTCTCAAAAATGTAGGCCCCACACCCTGATGAGCACTATGGCTCGTTCTACTGCTTTATCAGCTTTAGGGAATGCTTCCAGTTACTTCTGTACTCCAAACTTGAAACAATGTAATTTTCTCACCATTTTCCTTGTCAAATTTGCCTATTATTTTGAATAAAATTAAGGAGAACAATCTGAATTTTACAAGGATTGTGGTACATATTCAATAGGTAACAAACAAATTACTTCAATTGGAAAGAGACAAATAAAGATTCAAATGCAATATAGCAGCATATAAGCATCAAATAGACCGTCAAAGTCAAATGTCATAAATGTCATATATTTGAAAAGAAAGAGAAAGGTAGATTGTTGACTGTCGGTCTAGTTTGAAAACAAGATAATTAATAAAACAGTAAAGCAAAAGTGCATTTCAATGGGTCTGGAGAACAACCCTGTGAGTACCACATAAGAACTGATAAAAGGGAGAGGATCATGAAAAAGGAGTAAGCGGATAGAAGTAAAGAAAAGGGAAAACATACAACGGGAGTCACCGGTGCTCCCAGTGGAGTGCCTCGTTACATCACAGGTGGCCCCAGCGGAGTCCCTCCTTACATCACAGGTGCCCCCAACAGAGTCCCTCCTTACATCACAGGTGCTCCCAGTGGAGTGCCTCCTTACATCACAGGTGCCCCCAGCGGAGTTCCTCCTTACATCAAGTGCCCCCCAGCGCCAGTGGAGTCCCTCCTTACATTACAGGTGCCCCAACGGAGTCCCTCCTTACATCACAGGTGCCCTCAGTGGAGTGCCTCCTTACATCAAGTGCCCCCAGCACCAGCGGAGTCCCTCCTTACATCACAGGTGCCCCCAGCACAGTGCCTCCTTACATCACAGGTGCCTCCAGTGGAGTGCCTCCTTACATCACAGGTGCCCCCAGCAGAGTTCCTCCTTCCATCAGGTGCCCCCAGCAAAGTCCCTCCTTCCATCTCAGGTGTCCCCAGTGGAGTGCCTCCTTACATCAAGTGCCCCCCAGCGCCAGCGGAGTCCCTCCTTACATCACAGGTGCCCCCAGCAGAGTGCCTCCTTACATCACAGGTGCCCCCAGTGGAGTGCCTCCTTACATCACAGGTGCCCCCAGCAGAGTCCCTCCTTCCATCACAGGTGTCCCGAGTGGAGTGCCTCCTTACATCATAGGTGCCCCCAGCGGAGTCCCTCCTTCCATCAGGTGCCCCCAGCAGAGTCCCTCCTTCCATCACAGGTGTCCCCAGTGGAGTGCCTCCTTACATCACAGGTGCCCCCAGCGGAGTCCCTCCTTCCGTCACAGATGCCCCCAGCAGAGTGCCTCCTTACATCCCAGGTCACCCCAGTGGAGGGCCTCCTTACATCACAGGTGCCCCCAGCGGAGTGCCTCCTTACATCAAGTGCCCCCAGTGCCAGAGGTCCTCCTTACATCACAGGTGCCACCAACGGAGTCCCTCCTTACATCACAGGTGCCTCCAGCGGAGTTCCTCCTTTCATCATGTGCCCCCAGCGGAGTGCCTCCATACATCACAGGTGCCCCCAGTGGAGTTCCTCCTTCCATCAGCTGCCCCCAGCGGAGTGCCTCCTTACATCACAGGTGCCACCAGTGGAGTGCCTCCTTACATCACAGGTGCCCCCAGCGGAGTACCTCCTTCCATCAGGTTTCCCCCAGCGGAGTGCCTCCTTATATCACAGGTGCCCCCAGTGGAGTGCCTCCTTCCATCAGGTGCCCCCAGCGGAGTCCCTCCTTATATCACAGGTGCTCCCAGCAGATCCCTCCTTACATCACAGGTGCCCCCAGCAGAGTCCCTCCTTCCATCAGGTCCCCCAGCGGAGTCCCTCTTTATATCACAGGTGCCCCCAGCGGAGTCCCACCTTACATCATAGGTGCCTCCAGTGGAGTTCCTCCTTACATCACAGGTGCCCCCAGCGGATTCCCTCCTTCTATCACAGGTGCCCCCAGCAGAGTCCCTCCTTATATCACAGATGCCCCCAGCGTAGCCCCACCTTACATCACAGGTGCCCCCAGTGGAGTCTCTCCTTATATCACAGGTCCCACCAGCGGAGTTCCTCCTTCCGTCAAAGGTGCCCTCAGTGGAGTTCCTCCTTCCATCAGGTGCCCCCAGCGGAGTGCCTCCTTACATCACAGGTGCCCCCAGCGGAGTTCCTCCTTTCATCAAGTGCCCCCAGCGGAGTGCCTTCTTATATCACAGGTGCCCCCAGCGGAGTTCCTCCTTCCATCAGGTGTCCCCAGAGGAGTGCCTCCTTACATCACAGGTGCCCCCAGCGGAGTTCCTCCTTACATCACAGGTGCCCCCAGCGGATTTCCTCATTCCATCAGGTGCCCCCAGTGGAGTGCCCCCTTACATCACAGGTGCCCCCAGCGGAGTCCCTCCTTCCATCAGGTGCCCCCAGCGGAGTCCCTCCTTCCATCAGGTGCCCCCAGCGGAGTCCCCCCTTCCATCTGGTGCCCCAGCGGAGTCCCTGGCGACACTGTGTATTAAGAATTTATTTGGATTTCTTTCTGTTTTCATGCACTGAACCCTGGAAACAATGTACTAGTCCGCATGCAGCGGATCCCTGGTGTAGAAACACATGGTTGATTTGAAGCCCGCATGCAGTGGATCCCTGGGCTAGGGACACATAGTTGGCAGGGGACGAAGGTGATTAGAAGTCGTCTCTTCAGCTCCATCCGGTGGCAGATAGTGTGATCACCAACCCAGATCTCTGGTTTTGGACTATTGACAATCTATAAAAACTATCTCTTCAGCTCCACCCGGCGGTGGTTTTTGTGTATACCAGCTTAGATTTGTTTTACCCCTATTTGATCTCTTAATAACCTATTTACTTCCATTGGGGTATCATCCGGAGTATATGTTGTGAGATACTATACAACACATTATACATGCCTTTTGGATTATATTTGTTTAGGTCATTATAGTTTAGGATCTTATTATTACTTTTCGATCTTTGTTACACATTCAGCAACCCATATGGCGCAAATGGCGTTGTGTTTATGATTTGAAGTTTTCACTTAATTTACCTTTCTTAAGATTGCACTTGCACTTTATTATATTTAGCACTTTTAGCTTTTCTCATCTATAAACTCCTCTCAGACACTTAGCACTTTTTGACATTTAATACAGGACATTGTGACATCCATCATTGTTTTATTCACCATTTCATTTATTTTATCTTACACAAACAAGGAATTGTTTAGTAAAAAACATCTCATCTAGCAGCGCCATACCCACCTGCACTCTCCGTTTTTTTCTTGATTAGCATCTGCCTGTCAGATGTAAGGTGGAGGCAGCAGCTATATATATTCACATATTTATTGATACACATATTTCTGGCCATAGCACGGCAACACCCCCTACCCAATACCCCTACTTATATCACAGGTGCCCTCAGCCGAGTCCCTCCTTACATCACAGGTGCCCCAACAGAGTCCCTCCTTCCATCAGGTGCCCCCAGTGGAGTCCCTCCTTATATCACAGGTGCCCCCAGTGGAGCCCCACCTTACATCACAGGTGCCCCCAGCGGAGTTCCTCCTTACATCACAGGTGCCCCCAGCGGATTCCCTCCTTATATCCCAGGTGCCCCCAGTGGAGTCCCTCCTTATATCACAGATGCCCCCAGCGGAGTCCCATCTTACATCACAGGTGCCCCCAGCGGAGTCCCTCCTTATATCATAGATGCCCCCAGCGGAGTCCCACCTTACATCACAGGTGCCCCCAGTGGAGTCCCTCCTTATATCACAGATGCCCCCAACGGAGTCCCACCTTACATCACAGGTGCCCCCAGCGGAGTTCCTCCTTCCATCACAGAGAGGTGATGTTGGGGGCAGTGAGAGATGAGGTCATCTCTCTGCTCCCCGCCACACCACCGACATTGAAGAGGCCAGGCTATGTGTGGGCACTGTGAGGAGCAGTGATGCCGGGCGAGCAGAGAGAGAGATGATGTCATCTCTGCTTGCCCGCCTCTCGCTTCTCATCCTCAGGCCGCCCGCTCCTCCATCAAGCCTCCAGCCCGCTCCTCCATCAAGCCGCCCGCCCGCTCCTCCATCAAGCCGTCCACCCGCTCCTCCATCAAGCCGTCCACCCGCTCCTCCATTAGGCCGCCCACCCGCTCCTCCATCAGGCCACCTGCCCGCTCCTCCATCAAGCCGCCCACCCGCTCCTCCATCAGGTTGCCCGCCCGCTCCTCCATCAAGCCACCCGCTCCTCCATCAGGCCACGAGCCCGCTCCTCCATCAGGCCACGAGCCCGCTCCTCCATCATGCGGCCCACTCCTCCATCATGCCGCCCGCCCGCTCCTCCATCAGGCCTCCCGCCCGCTCCTCCATCAAGTCGCCCGCTCACTCCTCCATCAAGCTGCCCGCTCCTCCATCAAGCCGCCCGCTCGCTCCTGCATCAGGCAGCCCGTCTGCTCCTCCATGTTAGGGACCCCGACACTTGGGGCTATGGCAATTAGATTCAGGTCTGTAGCCTCGATAGCCAAACCCTGGCGATGCCCCTGCTCCACGTTGTTGTGGAAGACACAGGGTTTAGCTAAGCCCCGGATAAAGGAGATAATTCTATGCTGAATAAGTCGTAAGAAATGGGATGGTATTGGAATGGGTAGGACTCTAAAAAGGTATAAGTATTTGGGTAAAATAGCCATCTTGCTTACATTCATTTTGCCTATTAAGGATAAGGAGATAGAGGAGCATTGTGGTAGCAATTCGGTAACATGTTTCAGTAATGGAGGGATGTTAGCTGAATATAAATCGGTTATTTTAGCAGTAAGTTGTATTCCTAGGTGTGGGAGTCAATGTGGTGTCCATGCAAAGGGAGTGAGTTTATAGCAAGTTGAAGTTCAGCAGGTGATAGGGAGATGTTGAGTGCAGTGGATTTTTGGTACTTAACTGTCAGACCTGAAATGTGTGAAAAACAGTTTAAGATAGAAAGGAGATTAAGTGCTGTGATATGGGGAGATGTCAAAAAAAGTAGGATATCATCAGCAAAAAGGCAGACTTTATGATGATATCCGCCTAATTCAATACCTTTAATGTTTTGGTCCGATCTAACTAATTGGGCAATGGGCTCGATGATGAGAACAAAAAGAAGTGGGGAAAGAAGGAATTCTAGAAGGGTGCCACTTCCAATAGCGAAAAGGTCAGATTTAAAACCGTCATATTTGATATGTGCTTTCGATTTATCATATAGAGATGAAATCCACTTCAAGAACTGGGGTCCTAACCCTTATTTTTGAAAAGTGTACTGAAGATAGGACCATGAGACTGTGTCAAAAGCTTTTCTAATATCGAGGGAAAGAAAACATGCTGGTAAACGTCTAGATTTGGCTGCATGAGCAAGTAACGAAGCTCTGCGAACATTGTCACTTGCTTGGCATAGGGGGATAAACCCACAATGAATAAGTTCACCTATCACCTGATTTAAACAAGTCGCTAGTATTTTGGCTAAATGTATTATGTCAAGATTAAGGAGCGAAATAGGATAATTTGTCCAGTAGGTTGTATCATATTTGGGTTTAGGTAACATAGAGATTATCGCTATTAAAGGAGTTGTAAAGTTTCATGGTTGGAGGGCGTGTCCGAAATGGCCACTGAAGCAGACACATAGAGAGTGAGCTTCGGTCCCATCATGAGTGAAAACAACGGTCGCCAAATCTGTAATTACCGACACACGACTCAATAAAACTCCCCTGTCGTTTAAATGTGACAATACGTTCGACATGTGAGTGACGAAATGTAACATCGTTTCACAGTAAAGAAGTCACAACTTTTCTATATTATTTTATAAATGTTTTTACACTCCCCACATGAGTGAAAACACTCTATGACATAGAGGTAGACGTATCAAAGTTAGAACGGTCAATCCCGTCAGACTGTACATCACTAGTGGACGTAGTCCCGTAGTTTAGACCGACAGACTCGACCGACGCAAAAGCACGGACTCCGAAAGACCCAAAAGACCCGAAATGGAACGTTGAACGTCCTCGACCTACTCGGACTCGGGGAAAAGTAAGGAGAGGAGTCCTTCAGGTGAGGAGCGGGCCCGCTGATAGTCGGAAATCAGATGTCCCTAATTCCATTTTTTGGCCTCTACCCTGGCTTCGAGTGAGAGATACACAGACGAAGTCACCGGTAAAGCCTGTGCGGGAGGTTGGTACTTTGAAATGTTGAGGAAATTATCGCTATTAGAGATACAATGGATTTGGGTTTATACTATGTTGGATGACCTGTTTAATAGGATAAAGCGAGGAATTAGAACTGTATTATGTAAATCGGTTTTATGATCGCTGAACAAATTTAGTCCACTATCCACTTGAATAAGTAACACCCAAATAGGGGGA
>BLSH010374051.1:13551-36818 GCA_018402905.1 Glandirana rugosa | reverse complement strand
TACTAATAATGGCAGCCCTCTGCGATTTTTTGCGGTACTGCGATATTTCAGCGGACATGTCGGACCATTTTGACACTTTTTTGGGACCATTGGCATTTATACAGCGATCAGTGCTATAAAAATGCACTGATTACTGTGTAAATGCCATTGGCAGTGAAGGGGTTAACCTGCAGGGGCGCGCTAAGGGTTAACTATGTTCCCTGGGCGTGTTCTTACTGTATGGGGGCTTGCCTAGCTGGGGAAGGGAAGTGGTCACAGCCTTCACGTAAAGGAAGGCTGTGATCACAGCCCTTCCCCCTCACACAGAGCGGAGGTCCGTGTTTACATACACGGACCTCCGCTCACTCGCTCCGGGGGGGCCATCGCGGGTAGCCGGCGGCAATCGAAGCCGCCGCACCCGCTCCCTGGCCCCCCCTGGACACAGTGAGCGCACGGGCGCGCTCACTAAACTCGTTCCTGCAGCCGTCGTCGTATGACGGCGATTTGCGGGAACGAGCCACTTTGCCGCCGCCAAATGCCGATCGGCGGTCGGCAAGTGGTTAACAAACAAAAAGAAGCAAATAAGAGAAATCCGGGTACAAAAAAAAACCGACCGACATTCGGCCCGTGTGTATGTTGGTCTGTTTGGCCGACTTCTGTTGGACGAGCATGGTGGAAAACCAACAGCCAATGGCAGAGAGTGCTGATCGAAAGGTGTTCTGGTGGGGGGCGTCCCTCTGTCAGAACTGACAGGTTTTTTTTTTCGTTCAACCCAAAAACGAATAGTTTGTACCAGGCTTTAGGGTTTACGCAAACTTTTACGACTGCTTGTTGATCCATAGAATGCCTTGAATTCACGACTTGAAAACCTATACAAAAGAGAGGATTCAGGATAATCTGTAAAAACCTATAATTAACTTAGTAAAGCAGGGCTTTTTTTCAGCAGGAACGTGGGGGAACGCAGTTCCGGCACCTCCAGAACTAAATGCCATTGAGTGCTGGAGGGTCTATTGATGCTGGCTGCTGGGGAATCTATTGTTGCTGTAGGGGATCTATTTTTGCAGGGGGTCTACTGTTGCTAGTGGGGTGTCTATTGGTGCTGGCGGTGGATCTTATGTTGCAGAGAGTCAATCATTCCTGGGAGGGATCTACTGCTGAGGGAGGGGCCTAATTTTGCTGGCTGTTGAAAGTCCATGCTTGCTGGGGTGGATCTATTGTCGCTGGGTTGTCCATTGTTGGTAGATCTATTTTACTGCCTTTCTTGTTATCATTATTAACAGATTCCATACAAAATACTTAGCACCACAGAATGATACTTGGTCCTATATTCTCTAAAAGGGGTGGCACTGGAAGTTGGGTAAGGGGTGGAACCAAGGAACGGTGCTCGGAGGTGGGTAGGGGGCGGAATTCAAGGGGTGACTCGGAAGGGAGGAGTTTCTGCACCTATTCTCTGAGAAAAAAAGCCCTGTAGTAAAGTATACAACCTGTTAGTCTACTTGTATTTGTATCTTTATTTTCATATACAATATATGCAAATGCAATGAAAAACTGATAACAATTAAGTGACAAATATAGCTAGAGCTTATCGATGGACTAGGGAGAAATGACTGTCCTGTTGTTTACAAGGGGCCAGAATAATCTGCACAAAATAGTCTAAAACACTTCAACTGTTTTTTTTTCCTTTTTTAAGTATTTAATTTAAAGGATACGTTCACCTTAAAAAATAAAAATAAATGCACATTTTTTTTTTGCAGTTAAAAAAATGTGTACCTTTTCAGGAGCCTGTAAAGCATTGCACCCAAGATCAGCAGAACAAGGGTGCAGTGTCAGGCTCCTGTAGACTGTGTAGCTGTCTGCCCTACCTCCAATACTGGCAAGATGTTACTGAATGACAGGAAGAACAATGAGCTACCAGACCGCTCATTAGCGCCCTGGTAATTCATTGAGAACTACAAGCCATCAGCCACAAAGGAAGACGGTACTTGTAGTTCATTCATTCACAAAAATGTGAATGAATGCACAGTTATGGAGCCCTTCACGGCTGTGCTTTATTTGAATTGTGACAGTGGGTGCAGGGAGAAGATCCCTGGACCACTGTCACAGGGAGGCAGGAGGGGGGGGGGGGAAGCAGATGCTGAACATGTTACCCTAAATATGGGTGTAACAGGTTCACAGAGGTGAACTTATCCTTTAGGCTCCGGTCACACTACTGCGACTTGCGTGATTTCAAGTGCAACTTTGGAGTGTGACTTTGATGTGACATTCATGCAACTTTACACTCTCTGGCACACAAGTCATAATAAAGTTGCATCAAAGTAGTCCTGAAACCTTTTCAAGGTCGCTGTAACTTTAAGTTGCATAGATTGGAAAGGGTGCTATTGAAATCAATGGGCTGCAACTTGTCAGGCGACTTTATGTGTCCAAAGTCATATGACAAGTTGCACTAATGTGAACGGAACCTAAAGGAAAGTTGTCAATTTGTACAACGTTTCATTGTATATGTAGCCATGCCCCCTTAGGGGTTGCTGGAAGTAGTGGTTCACCTGTCACACTGCCCTCAATCACACATGTCCTCACATCCGAAGTCAGGAAGAACGGGCCGGTACTTGTGTTTTTTTGTTTTTATTAGGGGATGTAACTTGGATAGGTTAAGGGATGTTTAGGGTCTGTCGCTCACCGACTCTAGTGGATACTTTTAAGTCTTTTCAGTAGCACCTCTGCTGTTCTCCTACTCCCTTGTGCTGCTCCATGAATCAACTCCACTCCTGGCTGCACTCGAGTCTCCAGGCCTCAAGAATACACCCCCCCAGACTGGGGGCTCCCTCCCGGGTAGAGGCCTCCACAGCACCTCTGCTACATCTTCCACACTTCCACCCAACTTCTCCTCATCCTTGCTGGCAGACTGCTGTATTTAAGGAGGCCTGCCCCCTGCCAATCCAGACTGTAGATTGGTCAGGGCTCCTTGTCATACATTAGGAAGTGACACCTCCTCATCCATCCCCCTTTCCAGAGCCTTCTCTGCTCAAATGGGAGGAAACACCAAGGGGTGTCCCTACTTTCCATCTCCAGCCACTCCCTGAGCCACTCCCCAGCTCAGATCAAAACATTCAGGTCTGCACTTACAGTCAGTCCTGACTAAATTTTGCCTCTCCTCCTCACCAAAAAAAAAGACGCCTACACTTTGGGGGTGCTACATATGTAAGACAAGTGCTGCACTAAAAAGTGAAGGGTAAACTGCTAAATGTATCCATCAGAACCAAACTAGGAAAAAATAGGGGAAAAAATGAGTCAAAGCATCACATCTTCACTGCATTCACTGCATCTTCACTGCACAAACAATGTTTTTAGCGATTAAAAGATGACCATCAAATATTATAACATTGTGAACGAAAAATCAAACTCTTCAAAGCATCCAAAAATATTGAGGTGTGCTCCTCCACTCAGTGCCACATACAGAGGCTAATTTGCAGGCTTTGCAGTAAGCAGGGCTGTAGATAAGGGGGGGGTTTGGGGTGTTCAAACCCCCCCCCCCAGAGCATCCTGCCAAAAATAAAAAGTGTCTCGCCCCTGTTGTCTCTCATGGCGCCAGCACCGCGACAACAAACAGCGGAGCACAGCAGTCAGTATTGCGGGGGAAGTGGATGCAGCAGGTCGGGTGTAAGGCACACCGTCACAGGCACTTACGTCACGCTGTTATTGCCAGGCTGTGCTGGGTTCCCGGCGGACAGATCATAGACATAGTGGAGCGAGCGGCTCTACACTCTGTACTTCCCGCCTTGGACTTCGGAGGAAAATGGAGCAGAGAACATGCAAGGAGGCAGTACTGCTGCTAAGGAGCTGAGCCTCCCTCTTTCCTTTTTGGCTAGCTTGCTGCCTGAGACGGTCATCACAGACCACTCACCACCACTGCTGTGCTGCCATTGAGGTAAATGAGTCTGTGGCAACTGGCAAAATTATTCACTAATCACCCAAGTCGTGGGTTACCATTTTTCACTGCTTGGTTGGTACTGACAGTCCAGCCTGGCTCTGTCAGCTATGTTGTGGTGCTGACTGCAGAGCCAAAGGGCTGAGGGTTTTCCAGGCACAACAACATTGCTGCCATAGCCAGGCTGGACTGTTTGCTGCCCTTAGTGCCCTGGCCCTTTTAATTGTGTTGAAAAGGCAATAATAAGCCCCGGTTCACACTAGGATGTGGTGCAGAAAACCTGCAACGCATCTGCCTCACAAGGCTGTCTTTAACATGGGGCAAAAGGGGCAGCTGCCCTGGTCCCAGCTCCAGTCATTGTTGTAGGGCACAAAACAGCTGCCCCTTGCACCTGCGCTGCCCGTAAATAAGATGGCGGCCAAATACTACTGGGGTGGAGTTGGACTACAGCTATGCGACTTGGTTCCCGGCTTGGTGCTCCGTCATCTCTTCCAATCCCCAACCAACCACTGCCTGACCTGCCATCACGTGACCTCCACATCCCCCTAACAGCCAATCACTCCACCCTCTAACAACCAGACCTGTGATCAGTGGGGAGGAGAGGTAGGGACGGCTCCTCCCTCCTCTGCATAGTCCATGCTGAAAGTCTGGGATCTGTCCTAATTGTCTGTGTCACACAGTAAGTAAATGACATGTGTGGTGTGGGGGGACACTGACAGCACCTGTTATGGTGATCAGGAAGGACCATTGTGAGTGTTCAGCAGACAATGTACAGAGATAGGAGATAAGACAGTACATGGATGGTCTCTGACCATCTCCTGTAGTACAACTGCAGTCTCTGACCATCTCCTCCAGTATGTCTGCAGTCTCTGACCATCTCCTGTAGTACGTCTGCAGTCTCTGACCATATCTTGTACACCTGCAGTCTCTGACCATCTCCTGTAGTACGTCTAGAGTCTCTGACCATCTGTTGTAGTACGCCTGCAGTCTCTGACCCTCTCTTGTATGCCTGCAGTCTCTGACCATCTTCTATAGTAGTCTGCAGTCTCTGACCATCTCCTGTAGTACACCTACAGTCTCTGGCCTTCTCCTGTACTATATCTGCAGTCTCTGATCATCTCCTGTACTATGTCTACAGTCTCTGACCATCTCCTGTAGTACGTCTGCGGTTTCTGATCATCTCTTGTAGTACATCTGCAGTCTCTGACATTCTCTTGTACATTTGCAGTCCCTGACTATCTCTTGTATGCGTGCAATCTCTGACCATCTCCTGTAGTACGTCTAGAGTCTCTGACCATCTGTTCTAGTACACCTGCAGTCTCTGACCCTCTCTTGTATGCCTGCAGTCTCTGACCATCTTCTATAGTAGTCTGCAGTCTCTGACCATCTCCTGTAGTACACCTACAGTCTCTGACCCTCTCCTTTACTATGTCTGCGGTCTCTGACCATCTCCTGTACTATGTCTGCAGTCTCTGACCATCTCCTGTATTATGTCTGCAGTCTCTGACCATCTCCTGTGCTATGTCTGCAGTCTCTGACCATCTCCTGTATTATGTCTGCAGTCTCTGACCATCTCCTGTACTATGTCTGCAATCTCTGACTATCTCCTGTAGTACGTCTCTGACCATCTCTTGTACGTCTGCAGTCTTTACTGCCAGACCATCTCATGTCTGGCAGTAAATTATATGCACAACCCTTTGGTGTGTCAGGGGCTGCAGTTGAGGTAGTGAAAACCTCATCAGTTGACCATCACTGGGATGCAGTCTCAAACAAAGCTATACACCCACACAACAAATGGAGTGTATGAGAGTCAGAACAAGCTGTTCTGGTTTAAAGTAGACCTTTCACCATGAAGGCCTCTTTGACACACTGCAGTCCCTACTTTCATAGCTGTGTGTGCTCTGCTCATTGCTAATAACACGTTCTAGGAGTTTTCTGTCTATTGGTGAGTCCCCCACCTCCCCAGTCCATGGTGTGCAGGCAGTGAGGAGATGATGTGCTGTAACCTCCAGCAACCAATCAATGAGCGGTAATGATGTGCTGTAACCTCCAGCAACCAATCAGTGAGCAGTAATGATGTGCTTTAACCTCCAGCAACCAATCAGTGAGCAGTCATGATGTGAATGGGGGGGCAAAGAAAATGTTTGCCCAGGATCCAATCAATATGAAAGGTGGCCCTGGTCCTGCACCACATTCAAATTACACTGCCCTTGCAATCTACAGCGGGTGTCAGTGAAATCTTAACGACAACCCAAATGCTCTGTGAATGGTTTTGCACAGAGTGGCCCTAATCCTCCTCTTCTCTGTGTGCCACAATAGAAACCTGCTTGCTACGGGGCACACAGTGCATGCTCGCTCCTGTGCTGTGTGGGTCATGTGAGCCATGATCCATAGACCCACACAGCGCTGCTTGGTTCTCCCCCCGACCCCCCCCCCCCCGCTTCACCACTTGGTACCTGCTGCTGAACCAACCCCAGGACAAAAAATGATCTATGGCCCTGGCAGTAAGGTGCACATGGAAGGGCAATGCACATCACAAACAAACAACTTGGAGTAGCAGTGGATAGATTAAGGGCACAATGGCAGCTGAAAGTGTCCAGTGCAAAGGCTAGTTATAGGTTGGAGTGCCACATTTATGTACAGTTGGTTGAATTTGAACCAGGGATGCTCTGGATGCCTTCAGCTGCCCTTGTACTCTTGCTGGGTGTCCTGTACATCCCTGTGGCTTTAGGGTGGGATGGGCTCCCTCTAGGCAAACCTGCCCTTAATCTATCCACTGCTATATGTATTCCAACTTGGAGACTCTGAAAATGATGAGTTAGGACCGCAGTACACAGAAGAACTTTGACATAGACACTGCATATATTTGCAAATATGTGCAAACAAAACCCTCTGTTTTCAGCGTGAATTGTTAGACAGGGTCAATGTTTTTTTGCAGGCTAGTGGGTCAGTAGGGACTCATGCTTACAGTAGAGGAACAAAGCAGCAGACAGAAATGGCACTTGTTGCTCTTAATTGAGACAAGTACACGCTATAGAGGGATATGCTTTGTTCATATTTCATGCCCGAGGCTTACAACCACTTCACATAGGTACCTTTTAATATTGATTCTATTATTTAAAGTGGTAGTAATGTCTTTTTTTGGACTCGTACCTACAGTTAAGCCTATGGTGCTTAGGAAATATTCTCAATGGATGCAGCCAGTGACAACACCCACGCATGCACTCAAAAGGTCTGGCATACCGTGGCAGACCTTCAGAGCTCAGTGCCACAGCCGTCAGCTTCCACGTGCATGCACGGGAGTGACATAATCGCAGCCCCAGTCAGTCATACAGCCAGAGCCAAAAGGAAGACAAGGTGAAGATGGAAGCCCTGTCAGTGGTGACAGCAGGCTGCTGCAGGTCTTCGTTCTAATGTAAGTATTTCATAGTGTGCTAGTATGCAATGCATACTAGCACATTATACCATTTTCTTTGCAGGGTATTTTTTTTGCCAACCGCTTTTAATGCTATTTCGAAAAATAATTGTTGTTATATCAACAGCTTGTTGATCACAACAGTGAGCTGTAGATGTGCACATTATTTCAGGGGATCCCCAAGATCTCACATTTTTCCTAAGGGTTCCTCCAAGGTGAAAAGGTTGAGAAACCCTGGTCTAAATGCTTTATAACAACATTGTACATTGTACTATTATTTATTGTGTAGCAATAAGAATACTTTTTTATGGACGGTTAAACTGTAATAACTAACTTCCTGTTATATTGACTGTACTCTGTGAGTCAGATGTAACTGGTGTTCATGTTTTAATTAATAATATAAGCTATATGTACTGTGTGTAATAACCTGTTTTACAGCTTATGAACTTTTTTTCTCCGACTCAGGGTTGCCAACCATCAGTAAATTTACTGACAGTTTGTAAAAATCAGTGTCTGAAAGTATCAGGGGCTGTTAATTTGTCATGCTGTGTTGATTTTTGTATGTGTAAACCAGGCAAATTACTTATGTGCATTGTCAGCTTTTCCATACCATGTTTATACTGTTTAAATATCGATTGTCTTCGTTTTTAATGGGAGTTCTATCATTTTTCAGGTTTTCATTAAAAAAAAGTGTTCTGTCAGTAAATTTCCCATGTTTTGTCAGTAAAAAATACCGCAGGAGGTTGGCAACCCTGCTCTGTGTTAATATGTAGTGTTCTCTATGTATGCCCATCAGTAAGTTTCTTACGAGTGCCGAGGATGTCTACTAACATAAAATAGGTGTAATGTTTTTCATGACACTTTTTATTTGTACCTACTTCCTAGGACTGCCATAGAAAAGACTGCCAGAATAGAACTGTAATTATTGCCATCTCCATTGTATGGCTTCAGAGACTGTCCCAAAGTTTCTGCAGATCTTGCCATGTAACAGGTTTATCAACTTTCACTTCCTCAAACTAGTAGGTTAATGTAGTCTGACAAACTGATATGCCTTAGGGCACTTTTGATGTCTCAGTACTCACAAGCTCAGAAGTGGATGGCAATGGGCTCTCATCTTCTGAAGCTGCTGTGGTGCCATTTTCTTCATGTGGCAGAACTTCTCCCGGTGATTAGACACCAGTTAATGCCATACCTCCAAGCTTTTTGAGATGGGAATGAGGGACACCTATTAGCAAAAGTATGTAGGCATACCGCACCTCGCTAAAGGAGAATTATACAAAAAAATGATAACTTAAATCCACAAGTGCTCTTTTTTACCACTACTATCCTATACTATTTACTGGCTTTTGAAATTCACAAATGCAGCAATTTAGAAATTGGATGAAAGGTTTAGCTCTTTTTGAAACATAAATAGTGCATTTTATTACAACTAAATAGATCAGACCAAAATGAGGGACAAATAAGTAGGAAAGAGGGACAGAGGGTCTTTGTTCCAAATCAGGGACAGTCCCTCAAGATATGTTGATGCAGATCCCATAACAATGAAGAGAATAACCATGCACTTTGTGAAGGGTTAGTCTGGTTAGATCCTAGCAGGATAACTGCAGGATAAGTTTATTGGTGGAGCTCCAGTCTCGTGCTTCCTACGCCATGTCCAGGCCTTGCCCCTCCAGTTCCATAGTTCCATGAAGCCCCCACCCACTCTGAGTTCCCACCACTTCCCCATAACTAAGGTAGGAAATCTGCAGCCAGGAATGCACAAATATGACCAAATAATCCATGTCTAGGTCATAGACCTAGGATTCCAATTCATTTAAATCCACTATAACCTAAGAAAGAGGTATGTTGTGGAGTGAGCACAGAAACCAACACTTTTGTGATTCAGTGGTGTAAGATATTGTGAGCTTGTTACCAGGGCTGCTGATAGAAATTGCGGGGCCCCATACAGACTATTTGACAGGGCCCCCCCAAGAAAGTATTAAAGCTATATTTTGCTAAAAATACAATACAACTATTAGCAGACACAATACAACATAACTCACAGAATTCTTGCTAAATCTAAAAGATAAAACTGAGTTAATAAATAAAAATGAAGATGAGATTAAAAAAATATACAGGCTCCGGGATCAGAGGGACAGAGGGAGAGAAAAAAAGTTAAGCTCCATGCACAGTGTGCTTAAAAAAACTCCAGTTCACTTGGCAGAAAAAAACGCTCATATAGAACTTTTTTTGTACAAATTTAGGTGAGTTTAGGAGAACCAGAAGGGTTTTTTTTTCTGTCTCTTAAACGCTAAACTTAAAATATGCCTGTAATCGTCCTAATGTGTATGGACACATAGGATAACATTGAGCTGCTTCTACAGGCAAAACATTAAACTCCTGTAGAAGCAGCGATTTTATAAAGCCAGTGTGCATGGAGCCTAAGTTAGAGATAACAAACTCCAGTGCTGAGAGGAGGGGGGCCCACACAGGGAGGGGAACTAGTGAGGGACGACTGTCTCTTTCTTATCAGATAAAAGCTTGTAGCAAGGGAGAGAGAAGGAGAGCAACGTTCATCTGCTGGAGGAAAAGAGACACAATTGTCATCTGTCACCAATCCCCCCTGTGTGCTCCGAGCCCCCCACACCAGGGCTGGCTGCACCACCCTATCAGTGGCCCTGCTTGATAATAGGATCCAAAATGCAACCACATAGCTTCTTCCCTGTCGTACAATCAGTGTGTAACATGTATGGTCAGCTTTAGGGTGCCTCAGGTCTGTTGCAATCTTAGCAACACCGCTGATATCCACACCCCTGCTTGTCCTCATCCTTAGTGCCATGCATAAAGCTTTTTGAGGGCTAGGACAGGCTGTGCCATGAACGTTCCCTGATTCTGGAATGTGCGGGCCAGGCTGCTTCGCCTCAGAGGGTTCGATAGGCCAGTTCTTGTAGCTTGTGGAGAAAAATTATGGTTTCCAGGGGGCAAGTTGTGGAGAAAAATTAGGTTTCCAGGGGGCAAGTTGGATTACTCTTCAAAGGCTGTTTGACAAACGAGGAGGAGCTACTGTATGTTACCTACTCACTGCCTGTTTTAACTCCTAAAAACCCACACCATTGTGCAGCAACCGCAAAAGCACTGCTCGCCGAGCATGACAGCAGCTTAAAGGGAATGTAAACCCGATTCATGAAATATGAGCTGGGCACATCTGTAGAGTTTTCTTATCTCTCTTCAAAGCCCTATGTCTCATACCTCTGTCCTGCACTGTCCCTCTGTTATTAGCCTGACAAGTTTCCATCACATTATGATAAGAGCAGCCAGAATTTTGTGTTGGGGAGGTTGCTATAAATAGATTAGCACTGTGCTGAACAAAACAACGAACAGAGCTGAAAGTAGAGGGGTGTGTGCCTTTCATCCAATCAGCTGTCTTGGCTGTGTGCTTAAACTTCTCTGCAGTCTTAAGCATGAAGAGAAAAAATCATAACCCGAAGAGCACATTCCAAAGGATATTTACAGCTGAAGACAGAAGATATACATGTAAAACGTATTTCCTGGCCATACCTCACGTCAGCACACAATGGGTTAACTCCTCTTGCAGGCGCTCACATGACCACCTATAACTAGCTGAATTAAAGAGAGCCCCTCCCCCACTAAGGTGTTCTTTTTTCTTGGGCTGCTCCAGGCCACCTGTGCAGTGCTGTTGGTAAGTAGTTTTGTTGCTGGATATCCCCCCTGCCGAACCTGCCCCTCCATGTTCAGTCTCTCATGGATTTGGAAAACCCAGAATGTTGGATGTAAACCTTCCTGAAACTGGGTGTCCCTTGTGTGGGCAATGTTGCTTGTACAGCACTTCTACAGGGGTGGTGTGAGTAAGCTCTGCAATGTCGCCATTGGGGTTTTTCCTGTCTTGTATAGGTAGCATGCCGCTCTCCTGGCTTTTTTGTCAGTCTGAGAGCGGCGGTGGAAGATGTATGTGAGACAGCTAGCCTTTCACTCGACTTTACGGGCATGCAGTCAAAGTTCTGCAAGGTTTGGCATGAGACCTATAAATATTTCTTGTCTTTGGCAGTTTTTCCTTGATTGTCAATGTTCCTTTTCATGTGTTCTCTCCCGCCCATTTATTCAGCTAGTTTTATCCCATTGTGTGCTGACGCGAGGTATGGCCAGGATTATGGAAAATTGTTATCAAATACTTAACGTAATTTTCCTTTCCTGGCCTATCCTCACGTCAGCACAGGACTCCCTCCCTAGTGGCCTGTTGCATGCTAAGTTATCGAACACCTTAGTTGGGGAGGGGCTCTCTTTTATTCAGCTAGTTATAGGTGGTCATGTAAGCGCCTGCAAGAGGCGTTAACCCATTGTGTGCTGATGTGAGGATAGGCCAGACAAGGAAAATTACGGTAAGTATTTGATAACAATTTTCCATAATAGGGAGGTTTGTTTCATCCCTGTGTATTATCTGAGGCTGTTCACTTCACTGGGTACATGTGAGGGTTTACTTCCACTTTAAGGGGGAGCAGTTGGGGGTGGTAAAAAAAAACACAGCTCAGCACCCCCCCCCCAACCACAAGTGTAAACAAGGTCTTACAGAGTACTACAGAATATTCACATCCAACACGAGCTCTCTGAAAAGCGATGTACAACTAATTGATCTTCAATGAGCGATGAGGGTGTAAACAAGCCCTTAAGGTGTCTAAGATGACTAGGTCAGCATGATGTCTACATACAGATCTCCACATCGTGTGTCCCAAAGGGTTCTGTAATTCTTGATGGTATCTTCCTTCCACACCTTTAATATGTTTACTGAAAAATTTTAACGCCTGTGCCCAGGCAGATTCAGGCGAACAAAATCAACCAAGAATTGCACGGATATGCTTAGTAACTAGTTGATAAATGTACTGTACATAATTGATGATGATGAGAAAGCTTTTTCCTACTGGTATGTGAACATTCCTCATTCTTAGAATAAAATTTACTTGAACAAACAAAATTCAATTTTTTCAAAGACAGAATAGTATAAGGAAATATACACTTTGAAAATACTGACAATGATCAAGGAATTTTCAGAATAACTATTTTTAGTCTTTACCTCATAATTTCTGGTAAACAGAACCAGCAGTTCCGGATCTAGCCTGTCTGGTGTGGGGGTGCAGCAAAAAATGTCACGGGGGCAGAGGATGCAAGATCAGCAGAGCAGTGTATAGGAGTCACTAGGGCAGTGTGAACTAGAGGATGCTTACCCCTGGGACTTTTTAGGTAAGGCACCCCAAAGACTGCAGTGAAAAAAGTAAAATACATACATTTTATTGATAATTGGTTAAAATGTTTTACAAGATAAAATCATAACATTACAGACTTATACCATATACTATGTACACATAGCAATGTAGAAACAATTGAGTATGATCACGCTAGCAAATCATTTTTCCGAAGAGTCCCAACATGTTTCGGAAACTTTTCTTTTTAGTCTTTTCCTTCCTCAGGTGACGTGCAGTGTGTGTAGTATATGGTCTAAAGATATATGACAAATATCACAGTACATCATATGAAGTATAGAAGCAAATTAAGCATAGCATCTATATAATGCAATATAACATAGGCTACAGCACAGCATATCATGTTTTTTAAAATATAGATAGCCATAGCAGCAGTAACAAACACAAATATGTATTTTACATACAGGGTAATCCTACAGCTGTTACAAAAACCAAACAGAAGAGGGAGCTAGAGAGAGGAATTATACATGCACACCTGTTTAGTGTATCTGTCTAATACTTACAATGTATCTGTGATATTGTTTGTGTTCCTGGCTTTGGCCCCTCAGGCACCCCAACAGCTTCAGTCTATGTTTAACACAATCCTTACGTACCAAGTGAGCCCAGTGGGGGCCATCCCAATATCTTAGTAAATCGCCTTTTAGATGGCAGCTACAGGGGTGAGTCTTCTCAAGGATCGCCTCCCTGGTGAGGGACGGTCTATGAGGCAACAACGAAGGGGGAGAAAGAAGGAGAGAAATGCATATCTTCCATCAGTGAGTTCTGACGTGTAGGGCTGTGGGGAAAAAGCATGGGAGAGAGCAGGAAAAGTTCATAGAGATATTCCATAAGAAGGTATGCTTCATGCATTCAAAATTCAATAAGGTACATACAGTGATTATCACTTGTGTATATGTGACTCCTTCATGGCGTCCGACGGCCAGGAACGCTGGATTGGCATGGACGCCATGAGGAGCAATCATTTATAGGGACATTAATCTAGAAATGCCTACTCCCTATCAGGTGGGCCAATAGTATGCCGGGATGAACAGACATACACACCTGACGTAGGGAAGTGTACACGGGCCAGCAAGATGAAGGACAGAGGTGATCAGGATGGAGGACAGGGGTCAGCAGGATGGAGGACAAGGGTCAGCAGGACAAGGACGGAGGGAAGGGGGTTAGCAGGGCAGTGTACAGGGGTCAGCACGGCAGGGTACAGGGGGTCAAATCCCTCCATTCCCCCTCTTAACCAAAATACCCCACCCCCTCCTAGAACAAATCCCCCCTCCTAGCACATATCACCCCATAGCTCCTCCTAGCAAAGTCAGCAGAGCAGAGGACAGAGTTCACAAGGGCAGAGGACAGGCATCAGCAGGGCAGAGGAGAAGGGTCTGCAGGACAGTGTACACGTGTCAGCAGGACATGGAGCAGTTTAGCAGAGAAGAGGGGTCACAAGGGCAGAGGACAGGGGCAAGCAGGGCAGAGGAAAAGCGGTCAGAAGGGCAGTGTACAGTGGTCAGAAGGGCAGGGCATTTGTCCTCCTAGTAAAAATCCCCCCCCCCCTTACCCTTCCCAGCACAAATAGTCCCCCATCCTCCCTCCTCCACAACCTCTCATCCCAACCCAAGTACAAATGATTCTTACCCCCATTGTCCCAGTACAATTTCCCCTACCTGTAAATCCCCCCCCCCAAACTTACAGGCTGGGAGGAGTTGAGGGCTGTGCTGTGTGCTCCCCCTCCTGCCATAACAGTGATCCTCCATGCAGCAGATGACACAGAATCTCTCTTACATTGGGCTGTATAAACAGAGTTTGATTACCTGCTCCCTATGTCCTCCAAGGGGTGCCCATCTCCCGACAGCAGGAAATATGTGTGGGGCGGGTAATCAAACCATGCACTGTCTGATCTAGCGATCCTTCTGTCACCTGCTACATGGAGGAGCACTATTATGAGGAGGAGCATATAGCCCAGCCCACACCTCCCCACCCTCTCCTCTCTGCCGCTGTCACTACTCTCGGACACTTTAGTTCCTTGCTCCAGGCTACTTCCCCACCTTGTCACTGCCCTGAGTGCGGAGATGAGGAGAAGAGCTCAGCAGCACGGTAGAATTTCCATGGGGGGGCCAGCCTGGGGAGGCACAAGTAAAGTCTTGGGGGGTGCAGTCCACCCCAGCACCCCCCTAGATCCGGCTATGTGCTCCAGACAATCTCCAAACAGCCCTAAAAACTTTATACAGTTGGCGCCAGGCAAGCGAGCAAAGTAGCAATCAAGCTGGGCCACACAGACATATACTTCTCCATTTTATGCATTTTGCCTTCAATATGGGCTTAGTTATAGGGGTTAGTGAGTCCAGGGGTAGAGACATACTGTATGTAGCACGCTCTAGTGTGCTACTAGTGTGGGTGTAAGCAAATTTATGTTTTGGTTCATAGTTAACTTGTGAGTCTTAATTGGGTCATGGGTTTACTGCAGGTCAGGCTGGATGACTCATTCAGGCAGATCTCTGGTGCCTCAACCTGGTTCTAGAAGTTTGCAGAAATTTCTAGAAGCTAGAGGGTGGAATCCAGGAGGGTTGATATGCATTTGGCCAATCCCCAGGCAGTAGGCCTGGCAGGGTGGCTGAGCCAGCCCTCAAATTTGGATGTCATGCTGGCAGGGGAGTCGGGTGGAATGTAGCATGCTAAGGAGACTGTCGGGCCCTGGAGGAGAGCCCCTGGTGGGGGGGGGGGCTCTGCCTCAGGCTGGAGCTTGGGCTGGCTTGGGAGGATCCTGACAGCAGTGCGGTTTGAAAGGAATCTTGCCTAAGCAGCAGTAGGGAGCAAGGAGGACAGTGTGAGTACATCAGCACACCCAGGAATACCCATGTAGCAAGTCTTTCTGCAAGACAGAATTGTGCTTAATCTTTCCTTTCCCTTGTCCTGGGAGATCTTCAGAGCAGCCGTGAGGGCTGGTGAAGATGCAGCCAGGTGGGTTGGTGAAGAAGCAGCCAGGTGGGCTGGCAGTTCTTGCAGTCAGTAGAGCTTGTGATCAGTGTCTACAGGGGATACCCTGGAATGCAGCCTACAACATTTTGTGCTACTTTCTAAGGGACTGAGCATTCCTAGGCCTTAAGTGGCTTTTGCATCTTTTATTATCAGAGACTGTCAGTGTTCAGGAAGAGGACAGTTCTGGAGCATGTAGATAGGGAGGAAGTTGTCCCTGGTTTTGTTGCAATCAAGATTGGCATCCCATAATTCCTCCCGCGTGCTCACTGTGTACGGAGTTGATCTCCGCCGGCCACCCGCGATGCCCCCCCCGGAGTGAAAGAACGGAGGTCCGTGTAAGTAAACACGGACCTCCGTTCTGTGAAGGGGGAAGGGCTGTGATCACAGCCTTCCTCTACATGGAAGGTGGGATCACTTCCCTTCCCCAGCTAGGGCAGTCCCCCCACAGTAAGAACACGCCCAGGGAACACAGTTAACCCTTAGAGCGCCCCCTGCAGGTTAACCCCTTCACTGCCAATGGCATTTACACAGTAATCAGTGCATTTTTATAGCACTGATCGCTGTATAAATGCCAATGGTCCCAAAAAAGTGTCAAAATGTTCCGACATGTCCGCTGAAATATCGCAGTACCGCTAAAAATCGCAGATCGCCGCCATTACTAGTAAAAAATAAAAAAATAAATAAAAAACCCCAGAAATGAATTCTCATCATCCGTAAACGCAACCACTTTTGCGCAAACCAATCAATAAACGCCAATTGCAATTTTTTTTATCACAAATATGAGGAAGAATATAAATCGGCCAAAACCGATGACAAAAAATGTTTTTTTATATTTTTTTTTTGGATTTGTATTTTAGCAAAAAGTAAGAACTTTGTTTTTTTTTTTGCAAAATTGTCGCTCTTCTTTTGTTTATAGTGGCGATCAGAAATGACGCAGCGGTGATCAAATACCACCAAAAGAAAGCTCTATTTGTGGGAAAAAAAGAACGTAAATTTAGTTTGGGTACAACGTCGCACGACCACGCAATTGTCAGTTAAAGCGACGCAGTGCTGAATCGCAAAAAGTGCTCTGGTCCTAAAGGGGGAAATCCTTCCGGGGCTGAAGTGGTTAAAGTGAAAAAAAAAAAAATATTCTTTTAACCACTTCAGCCCCGGAAGGAATTCACGCTTTAGGACCTGAGCACTTTTTGTGATTTGGCACTGCGTCGCTTTAACTGACAATTGCGTGGTCGTGTGACGTTGTACCCAAACTAAATTTGCGTCCTATTTTTACCCACAAATAGAGCTTTCTTTTGGTGATATTTGATCTCTTCTGCGTCATTTCTGATCGCCGCTATGAATAAAAAAAGAGCGACAATTTTTCAAAATAACCAGTTTTTCTTCCTTTTTGCTAAAATACAAATCCAATTTAAAAAAAATAAAAATAATTTTATTTACTTGTTTTGGCCGATTAATTCTCTTCCTCATATTTTTGTTAAAAAAAAAAAATCGCAATCAGCGTTTATTGATTGGTTTGCGCAAAAGTTGCCGTGTTTCGGGATGATGCAAATTCATTTCTGGAGTTGTATTTTTTTAAAATTTTTACTAGTAATGGCGGCGGTCTGCGATTTTTAGCGGTACTGCAATATTGCGGCAGACATGTCGGACCATTTAGACACTTTTTTGGGACCATTGGCATTTATACAGCGATCAGTGCTATAAAAATGCACTGATTACTGTAGAAATGCCATTGGCAGTGAAGGGCATAACTGTGTCCCCTATGGGGTGTTCTAACTGTATGGGGGCTGGGCTGGCAGGGGGAGGGAAGTGATCACGGTTTCCATATGCAGGAAGCCTGTGATCACCGCCCTTCCCCCTCTGTCCGAACGGAGATCTGTGTTTACATACATGTACCTCAGTTCTTTCACTGCAGAGGGGCCATCGCGGGTAGCCTGCATCGATCGAGTCTGCCCTACCTGATCCCTGACCCCCCCAGAACACAGTAAGCACGTGAGCATGCCTCTGGCGGCACGCGCACGCTCGCAATGCTAGTGATCGCAGCTGCCGTCAGGTGAGGGCGGTTTGCGATAACGAACCACTTTGCCGCCGTCACGCTGCGACGGGCGGGCAGCAAGTGCTTAAATATTGTGCTTGGGGGGTCTCCTTAGTATGAATTTCTGTGATGTTTAGAACAGTGTCACCGCAAAATTACATTTGTAAAGGAAAAATGGTCATTTAAAATTGGTCACGGTTGTAATGTATTGTTGGTTCCCTGCAATATAGATAAAGATCACTGAAAAAGCATTGTCCCCAACATGGGGAGGGTGCTTTGGGGTCTGGTTTGCATTGTGGGGGGACCCCAATGCCATTTTTCCCAAAATTTGCCATGGGGTTCCCCTTAAAATCCATACCAGACCTGAAGGGCTTGGTACAGACTTTGCGGGGGACCCCTACCCAAAATTTCTGTTTAATTTTGGCGTGGAGTTCCTCTTAAAATCTATGCCAGACCCTTATCCAAGTGTGCATGCACTGTATATAGTCTACACAGTGGTGTAGTGGTTAGCACTTTCGCGGGTCACTGGTTCAAATCTCAACCACAACACTACCTGCCTAGAGTTTGCATGCTCTCCCTGTGTCTGTGTGGGATTCCTTTGGTTTCCTCCCACACTCAAAAGACATGAAAATAGGTAAATTAGATCCTGTTTAAATTGGCCCTAGTATATGTATGAATGTGAGTTAGGGACCATAGATTGTATTCTCCTTGAGGGTAGGGACTGATGTGAATGTACAATATATATGTAAAGTGACAGCGCTATATAAGAACCTGAAATAAATAAATGCAGGGTATTATATATACTATACTGTACATATATATTCCTATGCCACTGCCTAAACTTTTGCTATCCCCGCAAATGTTTTCACTATATTCTGCCGCTGTGTAAGTGGATGTACATCGCGAGACACTTTCTTAACATAAAAGATGGGACAAAAAATGTCTCAATTTTTAAATACATTTTACACTTTTAAGCTGAATGGGTATGATGTACCCAATACCCATTCACATGGGGGGCCAGGATCTGGTGGCCCCCTTGTTAATGGAAGCTTCCACATTTAGATCAGCCCCCCCAACCACCGCAGTTGTCGGGAAGAGGCCCTTGTCCCCATCAACATAGGTACAAGATGTTTGGGGTGGGTGGGTGGGCACACAAAGCCCCCCACCCCAAAGCACACACCCCCTCATGTTAAAGGCATGTGGCCTGGTTTGTTCCAGGAGGGGGGCAGGCCCTCACTTGTCCCCCCCATCCTGACCTCCAGGCTGCATGCTCAGAAAGGGTCTGCAGTTTGGGGGGATCCCCCGCCGTTTTGTAATAAAATTTGGAGTGGGCTTTCCCTTAAAATCCATCCCTGAGCCAAAGGGCTTGGTATGGATTGGGGGGACAATACATTATAGCCGCAAGCAAGTTGAAATTACATTTTTGATCAATGTAGGGGAGGATGTGGGAGGGGTTCATTGATTTATTTGGCGTCACCACACAATTGCTTGCAGCCCAAGTGCACACAGCACTTCCTGTTTCCAGCCACATTACACTTCCTGCTGATGTATATCTAGCACTTCCTGTTTCCAGCCACATTACACTTCTTGCTGATGTATATCTGTAAAGACTATGCAAATATAAATGAGGATGACTTATCAGTGCTGGTTCACACTAGTGCGATGCGGGAACCCTGCAAATCCACTGCAGATTCCCGCATCGCACGCGACTTAGACAGTTCAGCTAATGACACCCCCAAATCAGTTTGCAGATCGCACTGCAAACTCAGACAGAAATCGAATTGCATGGATGTGAACACCCATGTGATCTGATTCAGCTGTGTAACAAAAAAGGGTCCTGTGGGAGTTTGGTCAGGATGCGATGCGAATTCAGCCATACTATCTGTATGGCTGAATTTGCATAGCACAGATCGCATGTGATTTGCACTGCAGTGCGAAGCACATCCGATCTCAGACACCGCAGCAGTGTGAACCGGCACTGAGGAAGGTAATCCACTTCCCCAAAACCACCACCCCCCAAAACTAATTTAAAAAGTTACAAAAGAGAACAACAAGCAAAATGAATTTAATTTTATTTTTCCAACAGAAACACAAGTATGTACATATTTACTGGCATTAAAGTATTTACAGTATATACACATTTAGCAAAACAGTAAGCAATTGGGTTTGAAGGGTCCTGCTCATAGGAGCTTACAGTCTAAAATTGGACTAAACCTTACAGTGGACAGTTTTCGTTTCACCGTCCATAACTGCACACACATTTCATAAAATGACTGAACACCCACATGACATTATTAGCTGCAAAATTACAGAAAGATAATTAACAGTCATTCTAACAAAGCATTACAACATAATATTAAAGAAGGCGCAGATTAAACCAAGAACATTTGTGAGTATTTTCTCCTAGAAGAATGCATGGTAAGACAAACAATACACACCCCGATCGAGCAGCATGGTAAAATCAAGCCACTTTTGATGGTCAAAATGCACAATAATTTCAGCAAACAAACAGCTCTAGTAAAACATTTGTCATAGCAAACTATCATTCCTACCACAGCAACAAACCTGACCCCCTCATGAGGTCAACCAACACCCTCTACTGAAGTGCCTTATATAAGCTAGCACTGACACACACCCAATAGAAGTACACGCCTACCAGTATCTTTCAATCTGTCTTTTCTAATTTATTTCACCTGAGAGGCTGCAATACCTAATACTATTTGCTGTGTTAACCCTTGGCTATGCCCATTAGATCAGTATAACTCCAGGACAAAATTCTAAGTCAGTGGTTATCAACCCTGTCCTCAAGTACCCCCAACAGGTCATGTTTTCAGGCTATTATTTTGCACAAGTGATTTGATCAGTTTCACTGCCTTAGTAATTACCACAGCTGTTTCATCTGAGGGAAATCCTGAAAACATGACCTGTTGGGATGCCTTGAGGACTGGAATTGAGAAACACTGATCCAAGCAACAGTTTTCTAACCAGATGAACCTGTGCAGTGTAAACCCTACAATTTGAAATGTCCAAGTATCTGGCTGCAATGAGCTTCCAATTTAAAGTTCCAAAATAACTATTTGGACAAGAGACAGATGAAATGCCAGCCTGTCTCTAGATTGTGGTGAGAATCCCAACCAGGGTTTTATTATAAACTTCAACACAAGCATTAGCTTATTCGGGACAGGAACCAGCAACCTTTTAGGTGCCAGGTGGTTTTGCTAGCCACTTAGCTTGTGAGCAGTGAGCACAAGTGTTGTCCATCACTGTGGTGTGAACCAGCCCTAAGTCCATAGCCATGCTCAGTATCACAAGTAATATACAATATATTTTCCTAAGTATTGGGAAATGTGCCTTTACACACTCACAAACTATAATGGCAGCTCAGGGTTCAGTATAGAATTGGGCCACCGTTTGCAGCTATAACAGCTTCAACTCTTCTGGGAAGGCTGTCCATAAGGTTTAGGAGTGTGTCTATGGGATATAAGAATGGGTCCATTCTTCCAGAAGTGCATTTGTGAGGTCAGGCATTGATGTTGGATGAGAAGGCCTGGCTCGCAGTCTCTGCTCTAATTCAGCCAAAAGGTGTTCTATCGGGTTGAGGTCAGGACTCTGTGCAGGCCAGTCAAGTTCCTCCATACCAACCTCCCTCATCCATGTCTATATGACCTTTCCTTTGTGCACTGGTGCGCAGTCATGTTGGAACATGAAGGGCCATCCCCAAACTGTTCCCACAGAGTTGGGAGCATGAAATTGCCCAAAATGTCTTACTGATGCCTTAAAAGTTCCCTTCACTGGAACTAAGGGGTCAAGCCCAACCCCTGAAAAACAACCCCACACCATAATCCCCCCTCCACCAAATGATTTGGACCAGTGCACAAAGCAAGATCCATAAAGACATGGATGAGTGAGTTTGGGGTGAAGGAACTTGACTGGCCTCCACAGAGTCCTGACCTCTACCAGATAGGACAACTTTTGGCTGAATTAGAGCGGAGATTGTGAGCCAGGCCTTCTCATCCAACATCAGTGTCTGACTTCACAAATGCACTTCTGGAAGAATGGCCAAATACTCCCAAAGACAAACATCCTAAACCTTATGGACAGCCTTCCCAGAAGAGTTGAAGCTAATGCTCCATTTACACGGGACACTATATCAACCTCCCCTGAACAATTTTTTTTGACAGCTAGAATCCGGCATCTAAAACGGCCGTTTTGCCGCGTTTAGCCACGTTTTGTCGCGTTTGCGGTTAGGAGCGTTTTTAACCACTTCAATACAGGACGTTTATACCCCCTTCCTGCTCTCACACTTTGAATCTCTATTACTCTCTCATGCTACACTGTACCCAAACAAAATTTATATCATTTTTTTCTCACAAATAGAGCTTTCTTTTGGTGGTATTTAATCACCGCTGGGTTTTTTATTTTTTGCAATATAAGCAAAAAAAAGAGCGAAAATTTTGAAAAAAAAAACACTTTTTTTTAGTTTCTATTTAACAATTTTGCAAAAAGGTAATTTTTCTTCATAAATTTGGGCCAATATTTATACTGCTACATATCTTTGGTAAAAATAACCCAAATTAGTGTATATTATTTATTCTCTGTAAAAGTTAGAGTCTACAAGCTAGGGTGCAAATCATTGAAAATTGATCACACCTGATGTACTGAAGGCATTGTGAGACACTAACAAGCTTAGTTGTAATTTTTTCCCCACAATTCTTTGCAAAATGAAGAATTTTTTTTTTAACACAAAATTGTCATAACAACAAGTTATTTCTCACACGCTGCATATGCATACTTGCAATGACACCCCAAAATACATTCTGCTACTCCTCCTGAGTATGGCGATACCACATGTGTGAGACTTTTACACAGCCTGGCCACATACCGAGGCTTAACATTGAAGTAGCAACTTTAGGTGTTCTACGAGCATAAATTACACATCTCATTTCTCAACCACCTATTACACTTTTGAAGGCCCTGGAGCATCAGGACAATAGAATTGCCCACAAAATGACCCCATTTTGGAAAGCTAACACCCCAACATATAATCTATGAGGCATAATTAGTCTTTTGAACGGTTCATTTTTTTCCAGAAGTTTTTGGAAAATGTGGAAAAAAAATGAAACCGCATTTTTTTTTTCACAAAGTTGTCCATTTATATGATATTTCAAACACATAGCATGTACATAGCAAAAATGACACCCCAAAATACATTCTACTACTCTTCCTGAGTATGGTGATACCACATGTGTGAGACTTTTATACAGCCTGGCCACATACAGAGGCCCAACATCCATCTCCAGGTGTTCTAGGGACATAAATCACACACATAAATTCCTGCCAACCTATCACATTGTTGAAGGGGATCTTGTGGACCTCTACCTACAACCCGGAGACATACACCGGTCCGACATATTTTCAGAGTGTGTACACCATAGTGGTATGAGTCCTTCTCATCATCTTACATAAAACCCCACAGTAAAAACGATACATGTACGATACACAAACTTTATAGTATATTTACCTGTTGAAACACTTTTTTTTTTACGCCAAAGTAAAAAAAAGGTGTAAAAGGTTTTTGAAGACCTTTTTTTACTTGGCAAGTTTTCTGATTAATACGGAGTATCTAATATACAACCCCACAATCGAAAGGTTTTACCCCAGTAAAACACCCGTTAAGATAACAGGACTACGAGGTCC
>BLSH010374050.1:1385767-1405919 GCA_018402905.1 Glandirana rugosa | reverse complement strand
GATGGATCCGATCATCTCCTCCTGCCGGCGGGTCCGGTAAGTGGTAAAGATGATGGGAAAGCGGCGGGGGGGGTCACCTCTCCCGCCGCTAAGTGATCTCGCAGCGAATTCGCCGCTAAGACCACTTTTTTCATGTGCAGAATGCAGGCACCGTTCAGATATCACCACTCAAACCCAAGGACATCATAGTGGTTACTCACCACTGTGTTTTTTTTGTTGCAAAAGCAAATTGGTGTATATTTGGTTTTTGTGAAGGTTATAGAGTCTACAAGCTATGGTGCCAATCACTGAATATTGGTCACACCTGATGTACTAACAGCCTTTCTACTAACAACCTCTCATTTCTTGAAAAACTGACAAGTCAGGAAAGTACAAATACCCCTCAAATGACCCCTTTTTGGAAAGTAGACATTCCATTGTATTAAGACGCATGGTGAATATTTTGAAGTTTTAATTCTTTTCCCACAATTCTTTGCAAAATTAATTTTTTTTTTTTTCACAAAATTGTCATTAAGGGGTTATTTCTCACACCCAGCATATGCATAACACAAATTGCACCCCAAAACACATTCTACTACTCCTCCTGAGTATGGTGATACCACATGTGAAACTTTTACACAGCCTGGCCACAAGGCACAACATGCAGGGAGAACCATCAGGCGTTCTAGGGGCATAAATTACACCTATCATTTCTTGACTACCTCTTGCACTTTTGAAGGTCCTGGAGCACCAGGACAATGGAAATGCCCAAACAAATGACCCCATTTTGGAAAGCAAACACCCCAACATATATTCTATGAGGCATAATGAATCTTTCGAACAGAAAAGAAAATGAAGACATTTTTATTTTTTACACAAAGTTGTCCATTTTTATACAAAATTTCTAACACACAGCATGTACCTAGCAAAAATTTACACCCCAAAATATATTCTGCTTCTCCTCCCGAGTTTGGCGATACCACATGTGTGACACTTTTACACAGCCTGGCCACATACTCAGGCCCAACATGCAGGGAGTACCGTCGGGTGTTCTAGGGGCATACATTTAAAATATAATTTGTCTACCTTTTACACTATTGTGAGGCACTGTGGTGGCATGGATGTGTCACAGATGAGAACTGATGTGGTATGGATGAGCACAGATGGGGGTGGATGAGCCATGGATGGAGCATGGATTCATGGGTGAGCACGGATGAGCCTACATGGGTGAGCACGGATGCCTGGGTGACGGATGAGGCTGGATGGGTGAGCATGGATGAGGCTGGATGGATGGGCGGGGGTGCAGACTGGCACATAGCAATGCTGTGGGCACATCAGATCCTGCCCACAGCACCACTGCTTCTGATCTCTCCCCCTCTTCTCTCTTGTTTACCACGTGATCACTCAGTCAAATGACTGAGCAATCAGATGTAAATGGCCGTTGCGAGCGGCCATTTACTGTGATCCGTTATGTGCCGGGTGTCACGGACCCAGCGGTCACGGATACTCCCGGGTGCGTGCCATTCTGGGAGGACATTTATAGGACACCCTCCCAGAACAATTGATCCACCTTGCGGCCGTGTTTCTACGTGACACGGTCGGCAAGTGGTTAAAGCAGAAGTTAACAAAAAAGACTCCAGGCCAGAGGGCCTAGAGATGTATTTTCTCTTATATCATGTTCATTATGTATGTGGCTTTTAATTTGCAGGAAAGTGTATTTTCATAATCCAGAAGTATATTTTTTATAAGTAATCTGAGCTCTATGGTCCCTTTTCACTTGTTAATTGAATTGCTGCCTGCAGGTGACCATGTTGGGTCTCACAGGAGAACTGCGGTGGAAACCGGACCCAGTATCGGGGATCATCGTTCAGCTGCCACCTATTCCTCCTGGCGTCTTTCCCGTGGAATTTGGCTGGACACTAAGACTGAATGGAGTAAACTGAGTTTTAAAGAAAATGGCTGGTTGCATATAAGGGCAACTAAATGAAATCTTCTGATCTTAAGTATTTCATACAATCATGAAGACTGAAATGATCCGTCAATTGTCTTTTGCTGCTGAAGATGATCTGGTTAAGCTGATCTAAAACTGTATGTTTATTAGACTTGGATGTATTTTCTCACATTCCAAGAGAAATTTAGTTGCCTTCAGATTGGGGTGTTTCTGGATCTATGGAGTTATGAAGCGTTTATCGAGTCTAAATTAAATCTGTACTTTGAGAAGAATACCAACCGCTCAGGAACAGAACTTGCTATAAACTGTTTAATATATTACAATGTAAATTGCACTGTAAGACCTGTTAGCAGCCATTCTTTGTGGCTCCTTTAAAATTAAATTTACACCTGGAATTTTTCCTTAAATTCAGAAGTGGAAATAGTTAGGGCCAAGTTAACCCAAACAGACTTTATATTAACGGATGATGCGGCCACTGTGTCTGCTGTAATATACTGTAGTAGCATTAGCTAGATGCAGTACGGGCAACTTCCTGTCTGCTTCTGGAAGTAGAGAGTCTGGCTGAGTGCTTCTCCCTACTAAGGCGAAGCCTTGTATTTTTATTAAATAAATACAGCGCTCCCTGTGGAAACTGTGATGTCATCCGCCCACCTCGGCCAACTGGAGTAAGGATTGTATTCATGGATAAAAATACAAGGCTTCTTTTGAATAACAAAGAAGCACTCATCCTGACTCTTTAATTCCAGCTGCAGACAGTAGGTTGTCCTTATTGATGTGAGGACACAGCACAGCTTCTCTATGTAGCTAGAGTTACTACAGTCCATTACAGCACGCACAAGTGCCACATTCCTCACGTTCTGTAATGGAAATATATACATTTGGGCCAGCTTGGCACAAGCAAATGATTTAAATTGGATTTTTACTTTAAAATATGAAAGCATTTTATTCTAGAGGTTTATCTCCATACTCTGCAGTGTGTTTTAATTTTTTTTTTTTTTTTACTTTATGGTTCAGACATACGGAAAAAGTTAAAAATTACAAATGCTTTTTTTTTATTTTATTTTTTTATGTGAAAGTGTGAATGGCCCTTCAGACTTGATGGCTTGGAGTAAACCTGGGAGCAATACAGGGGCTGCCATTGTGCCATTGCTCAGTTACTCCAAAGAATATTTAACTGGCTGGTACGCTGATCCAATGGCTTTAATAATTTCTGAGACATTGGTTTAGAATAAGTATACAGGTTGAGAAGATGAGCAAAAAGTGAGAACACATCTGCTTACCTGTTGCAGGTTGAGGATTTAAAATACCGCACAACAATGACGACTAGCATTTTCAGATGCAGAGGTCTGCATAAATGGCCTTTGTTTTTTTTGTTTTTTATGAGGGGTGTCTTACATCTATCTAGAATCTATCACAGGCTTGAAAGGTTTATGGGATGCTGCCTTCACTTTGACCAGTACTGCATTATGTGATCTGTTTTATGCCTTTTAAAGCAGAGTTCCACCCACATTTTTTTCACTCCTCACCATCACCATGCAGCACTAATGTGCATCCTTAAAATGAATTGGCAATTTAATATTTTCTGTTCACTTACCTGATTTATGCCTATATCTAATTTCAGTTCCTCCTTTTAGGGGCCGCAGCGCCAAAGGTCATTTCCGGCTTTGCATTGGCTCCTGGAAGATCTTGGTCAGCTTGACATGGCACGGCTCCAGTAACATTTAACATTGACATCTATGAGAAATCTTTGTCAGCTTGACATGGCACTGCTCCAGTGCCATGTCAAGCTAACCAATATTTCCCTTAGAAGCCAATGTTAACGGAGCCGTGCCATGTCAAGCTGGCCAAGATTGCACCGCAGTTCACATATGCGAGATTGGCAGGTGCATGCTGGATAGCCAGCATTCACCGAATCAAGGAAGGACACTGCGGCTACAGATGCCCACACTGGAGATGACCGTTCTGTGCAGGAAATTCACAAAGTAAGAAAAGGATGCTGCACAAATAGAAAACTGGGCATAGTTTACAGCATACCTTTGTTACATTGCACGAGGCATGAGTATGCTTGGGGAATTTTTATCTTAAACGGAATTCTAGCCAAAATAGGACTTTTAAGGTGATTGCAGGTTGGTTCTGCCTACATACACGCCTCTTTGATCCAAATTTGATAGTGAATGATTTGGGTGTGTTGGCTGATCATTGCACATTCCTAAAGGCCAGTACATGATTTTCAGGGTTCACTTATTGTTACATATTTCTAATAATGCCTATCTGTGGTAATTTGTGTGCTCCTTTTGTGTTGTGCAGGACAGTACAAAGATGATGTACAAACTGTTTTTTTTTTCAGAACAATCAATGTTAGATCTGTAATAAAATTAATTTGAAAAAAAAAATGGCTGATTGGAGTGGCTTTGTGTGTGTGTGTGACAGTGTGTGTGTGTGTGTGTGTTGCTAGTGTCTTCAGATGACAGTTGTATCCTCTCTACTTGCACATTAAACTTTCCATGTGAGACTTTATCACGTACCACTATTAACCCCACTACTCTGCAAGCAAACCTCGTGGTAACGTCAGCCTAGGGTGATCCAGGCAATTACTGCTTTAGCCCCTACTGGTCTGCAGTGTGTTTGTGAGTAATCCTTGTTAGTAATACCTGGCTGTGTACTGTACAATGGACTAAGGTGACCTGGTCACGAGTGGCCATTGCCCCTCCTGCTTTGCTACAAGTCTTTGAGTGCCCCCCTGTTGGTAATGTCCCTGTGCAACAGTGTTAACATAGGCCACTGCACAGAGCCAGTAAACCCTTCTGCACGGCAGTTGACACCTGAGTAACCCTTGCTAGTATCTGTTCACTTGCATACTGTTTGGCCTACATCACATACGGCCTCAACCCCCTCTGCTCTTCAGTTGGGCCAGGAATAACCCTTGCACTTGGTCTTGCATGCATAGCTGTATGACTAAGCCTGTAAAGCTAGTAATCCGTCCTACCCTGTAGTAAGTCTGTAATTAACCCTTACGCATGCTGACTCGCTCTCATAATATTGGTATGGGGTTCTAGCCACAATCAACCTTTCCTCTGCAGTTGGGCTGCATGTAACCCTTGTGGCTATTGTCTCACTTACATTCTATTTGTATGATGACTTGTGGTGTCCTGGATGCAGACAGCCATTGGCCTCTTTTGATCTGAAGTCAGTCGGTGAGTTCCCTGCGGATACTGTCACTTCCATACTGGTTGTATGGTGATCTAGGAACTGCATTAACCCCTGCTCCTCCTTGTAGGAGGGTTGTGTGCATCCCTTTTTCTAAGGTTTCACTGGTTATTGTTGGCACAGAGGCCTCGACAAGTGAGTCTATGGGGTTTGAAAGTATCCCTTGATGGTACCATTGCACTTGTTTTACCATATGTGCATTGGGTTATAGTGATCTAATCACACAGGACCATCTTTCCCTGCTGCACTGCAGTGGGTTTCAAGCAACCCTGTGTGGTTTTGTCTCCTGAGTATACAGTTTGCACAGTGGCCTATGATGACCTGGCTGTGGCCGGCATTTAACTCTGCCCAATTTGCAGTTGATCTGTGAGTAGCCCTTGTTTGCGATATGTCACTCGCACACTTTTGTTGACTTGGTTACAATGGCTATTGCTCCTCCACTGCAAAGCTGGAGGTTCATAGAGTGACCCTTTGTGGGTAAAGTTGCACTTACATATTGGCACATATGGACTTTTAACTCCTGCTCTGTGGTTGGTCTGCACAACTCAAGTTTCTCTTACGTTCATTGACAGACGCAGCCTCTTATTCATGACACGTGGGTTTATGCACCTTACCAGGAGTAGACCAGGCAGAACGAAGTTCAGAAAAGCAAGGCTGGCCCCTCCCAGGGGGCCGTCCTCACTCAGTGTATAACCCCTCCGCCCTGCAAAGCACACCAGTCTTTTCTGCCTAGTGCAAGGAGTTAGACCTGGTTCCCTGCTGGGATCTGCGGGTCCCTAATTTTTTGTCCCGGTCCGTGCGGGAGCCGGTGGGTTAAACGCCCCACCTGCGTACCCAGTGACCGGGCTGCAGCTTGCGTCCAGGGGTCGCATGGCCGGCGGCATCCCTCCCCATCTGGGGGGGAGGAAGGTCTGCAATGGGTGGCTACCCACTACGCCCGTTGGGAAGGGTGAGTCGCCCCCTCTCTTCCCCCCCCCCCGTGGGTGCGGAGGGGGGGAGGCTATCGGTCCCATCCATGGTGTGGAGTATAGGTGGCCTGGGTGTTCCCTCTCCTACCCCCCCAGCACTCCCCCGCTACTTGCTGTCTGCTTGCCATGCGCGATTGCCGCCATTTTCGCATTGTCGGCCGCCATTTTGCCATAGCTGCGGCCATTTTGCGGATGGTTTGGCCTCTTGTGACTGTTCGGCGGCCATTTTTGGTTAGTCTCTAGGATAGGAAAAATGTGTGCTTTTTGGGCCGTTTTCTCTCTTCCTGATCGGCGATGCACGAGTCAGCAGCAGCAGTGGCAGTAGCAGCCTTTTTGACAGCAGCGGTAGCAGGAGGGCTGAAACAGGTCACAGCAAGTATAGCTGGCTTCTCCCTGGGGTGCTGGTGGCGGTGGGTCCTCCTGGGTATTCCCGGTCGCTTTGTGGGGGCGTTTATGGCCTGTAGGCCTCACAAGTGTCCCGGAGATGGCGCAATGGCAACTGAACCGGCAGTTTCTTCGCCGGAGGGGTCCGCTGAAGATCAAGCTGCGCTGGGACCGATGGTTTCCCCTAGACAAATTGACTTCCATCCTGGGAAGAGTTTTTTGCCCGGGGGGAACCGAGCCGTGGTCGGGGGGGTGCCGAGAAAGCGTCCACCCCCCCATCTTCGGAGGAGGAATCAGAGCCGGAAGGGGGCTCTGTGGTTACAGGGACCACGTGGAGCTCTCGGACGGGGAACTGGAGCCCTCGGATGGTGAAGAGGTCCAGGGGGCCTCAGTGGCGCGCGAAAAGGTGCTAGTGGGCTCCCTGGTCGCAACTGTCCGTGATTCACTGAGGCTGGGGAGCCACAAGAGGCGGCTTATGTCTTTGGGTCCCGTGAGCCAGCCTGGGCTCCTAAGGTGTTTCCTTATGTCCAGTATTTTGACCAGTTTATAAAGAATGGCAGCGTCCGCAAAATTCCTTTACCCTGCCAAAACGTTTTTCTGTGCGCTATCCCTTTGAGGACAGCCTGATACAGAAATGGGCATCCCCCACGGTGGCCCGCCTGAACAAGGTGACTACCATTCCCATGGAAGGGTCGCCATCCTTCAAGGATCCGGCCGCTAGGCGGACGGAAGCAGTGTCCAAGGCATTGTTCTTGCTGGCGGGGGCAGCCATGAGGCCGGTGCTGGCGTTGGCCATGGTGGCGCAGTCGCTCACTGAACAGGCGACGGAGCTGCACGGGGATCTGGGGGACTTCGGGCACTCACCAGATTCTGTGCAGTGGGTGGACCAGCTGGTGCAGGGTCTTCGTTACCTTTGTGACGCAGCTATGGACTTAGTCCCTATGCTGTCAAAGATGTCCGTTTTTGTGGTCCTTATTAGACGGCTGCGGTGCTGGTCGGGTGACCACGCGTCTAAGAAGGGCCTCCCCGACCTGCCTTTTCAGGGCGGTCGGCTTTTTGGGGCTCAGTTGGATGAAATCATTAAAGATTTCACGGGGGGGAAGAGTATCTATCTTCCTCCCGGAGCCCAGGCAATGGGAACATCGCCGGAAACAGGGACCTTCGTCCTCTGGCCAGAAGCATTTTTTTTTTCAGTTCTGCGGGCAAGGGCTCCCGTCCCGGCAAGGCTGCCACTGGGACCAGTAAGCCGCCCTGGCAGTGCAAGTCCGAGAAGACCGAGGAAAAGCCCTCCTCCGCATGATGGGTTGCCCCGCCCGACCGGCTTCTGGGGTTCGCGGACCGGTGGACCGCTCGCATCTCCGACCTGTGGGTGTGAGAGGTGGTGTCCTCCTGGTACAAGATAGAGTTTTGTACTCTTCCCCAGGACAGGTTCTTTCCATCCAATTTGGGTCTTCCTCCGGGGCGTCGGCAGGCTCTGCAATGTCCGTCCAGACATTGTCCGAGCAGGGGGTAATTGTGCCAGTCCCCCCTGCGGAAAGGTTCCGTGGGTTCTACTTAAATCTTTGTGGTGCCGAAGAGGGATGGAGTCAGACCGGTTCTGGACCTGAAGGTGCTCAATCACTTTGTGAGGGCGTGAAAATTCAGGATGGAGTCAGTCCTTTCGGTCGTGGCCGCCCTACACCAGGGGGATTTTCTGGCATCCCTGGACATCAGGGATGCGTATCTTCACATTCCCATTTGTGTTCGGCATCAACGCTTCCTGCGCTTTGCGGTAGGGGATCTCCATTACCAATTTGTGGCACTCCCCTTCGGTCTGGCCTCTACCCCACGGGTCTTCACTAAGCTGCTGGCTCTGCTGAGACAGAAGCATTGCTGTGGTGGCATACCTAGACGGTTGATCAACCTACAGAAGTTGACACTGACCACGTCCTGTCTCCTAGAATATCTGGGCTTGATATTGGACACGGAGCCGGCGAAGGTATTCCTACCTCCGGCCAAGTTGCTGACTCTGCAAGCAGCGGTGTGAACTCTGCTGTCAGGACGGTGGTCCTTACGTTTCTGCATGCGGGTGTTGGGGCTCATGGTCTCGGCCTTTGAGGCTATTCCGTACGCCCAGAGTCACACCCGGCTCCTGCAGCGGGTGATCCTGCTGCAGTGGGACAAGTCTCCCTTGTCCCTGGATCAGCTTGGATCATCAGACCAGGGGGTCGTTGGCCTGGTGGCTTCGTGCCCCGGCACTGACCTTGGGGAAGTTGCTTCTTCCTCTGGAATGGTCGATAGGCTGGCCTCCATCGTGACTATTGGGCTCGGGAGGAGTCCTGGGGCAATTATCTGCTCAGGGCCGATGGTCGGCGCAGGGATCTCGCCTTCCAATCAATGTGTTGGAGTTACGGGCGATCAGGCTCTGCCTCTCCCACTGGTCAGCGAGGCTGCGCGGCCTCCCGGTTTGGGTTCAGTCGGACAACGCCACAGCCGTGGCGTACGTGAACCATCAAGGCGGAACAAGAAGCTCGGCAGCAGCCGCAGAAGCGGCCCACATTCTGAGGTGGGCAGAGCTTCACGTGCCGGCAATCTCCGCCATATACATTCCGGGCGTAGAAAATTGGCAGGCGGACTTTCTCAGTCACCAGACACTGGATCAGGGGGAATGGTCCCTGCACCCAGAAGTGTTCCGCCAGATTTACCAAAGGTGGGGCGTGCCAGATGTGGACTTACTGGCGTCCCGATTCAATCACAAGGTACAGACCTTTGTGTGCAGGGCAAGGGATCCGTTGGCGGTAGGCCCCATGGTCTCAGTAACAGCTTCTGTATGCTTTTCCTCCTCTCAAACTTCTACCGCAGCTGCTGCGCAGGATAGAAGTGGAGGGAATCCCGACAATCCTGGTGGCTCCGGATTGGCCTCGGCGTCCTTGGTACGCCAACGTGGTGCGGATGGTAACAGATGTTCCCTGGCGGCTCCCGCTTCACAAAGATCTGCTGTCGCAGGGACCCATCCTGCACCCTGCTTTACCCTCGCTGGCTTTGATGGCCTGGCTATTGAGTTCCAGGTACTGAGGGATAGGGGTGTCTCTGAGTCAGTGATCCCCACCATGCTTAAGGCGCGCGAGTGCACTTCGCGCAAGATTTATCATCGCACCTGGAAAGCTTATATTGCCTGGTGTGAGGCGGGGGGTTGGAACCCCTGTTCTTTTTCGGTGACTCTGGTGCTGGCCTTTCTTCAGCAAAGCCTGGATCACAAGTTGGCATTGAGTACACTCAAAGGACAGATTTCTGCTCTGGCAATTCTGTTTCAGCGTCCGATAGTGACGCATTGTTTGATTCGTACATTTGTACAGGGTGTATGTCATGTGGCTCCTCAGGTTTTGGCGCCGTGGGATTTGAACTTAGTACTTTCTGTACTGCAGAAACCACCATATGAGAAGATCCAGAATATTCCCTTACAACTGCTGTCACGAAAGGTGGCCTTTTTGGTGGCCATTACATCCGCTAGGCGGGTGTCTGAATTGGCGGCTTTGTCGTGGTAGGTCTTCCTACTTGGTCCTACATAAGGATAAGGCGGTGCTGCGCCCTTCCCCTTCATTTCTACCGAAGGTGGTTTCCTCTTTTTATATTGAGGACATTGTCCTCCCTTCTTTGTGCTCACGCCCGTCACATCCTAAGGAGATTGCCTTGCACTCCCTGGACGTAGTGAGGGCCCTGCGGGTGTATTTGTCAGCAACGGCTCCTGTTCGGAGATCGGATGAGCTTTTTGTGCTGACGGAAGGACCGCGCAAAGGTTTGTCGGCTACTGTATCCCGTTGGATCAGACAGACTCATGTGTATGCTGTTCGAGGACAAGAACCCCCTTTCCCAGTCACGGCTCATTCCACCAGGGCGATTAGTACTTCCTGGGCTTTTCGACACCAAGAGTCGGTGTCTCAGGTGTGCGAGGCGGCTACTTGGGCCTCGGTGCACACGTTTGTTACGTTTTACAAAGTTGATGTGTCAGCATCTGCGGATGCTGCTTTTGGCCGCAAAGTCTTGCAGGCGGCGGTGTAGGCGCGGCTGGCGCCTCCTGTAAAATTCTGTTGGGTACAGTTCTAATTTACTCACCCCTCTTTGATTGACACTGCTTTGGGCCGTCCCCATGTGTCATGAGTAAGAGGCTGTGTCTGTCAATGAACGTAAGAGAAAATAGGATTTTTTTGACTTACCGTAAAATCCTTTTCTCTGAGTTCATTGACAGACGCAGCACCCACCCCTCTGTGGTTGAGTTTGTACTGCTTGCCACAGACTGGTGTGCTTTGCAGGGCGGAGGGGTTATACACTGAGTGAGGATGGCCCCCTGGGAGGGGCCAGCCTTGCTTTTCTGAACTTCATTCTGCCTAGTCTACTCCTGGTAAAAGGTGCACAAACCCATGTGTCATGAATAAGAGACTGCGTCTGTCAATGAACTCTGGTCAAAGGATTTTACGGTAAGTCAAAAAAAAGGGATTTTATTAAAACTTACCGTAAAATTCTTTTCTCCGAGTTCACTGACAGACGCAGCTTCTTCATTGACTTTGTGGGGTTTTATGCTTGTCCTACTAGGAGTTAACTAGGCAGGGAAAAGAAACAGCTGGCCCCTCCCATGGGGGGCCGTCCTCTCTTCCTACATCAAACCCCCTCACAGCATAGCTCTTCAGTTCGTACACAAGCCATACCAAAAACAGAGCCCAGAGGGGTGGGTGCTGCGTCTGTCAGTGAACTCAGAGAAAAGGATTTTACGGTAAGTTTTAATAAAATCCCTTTTTCTCCTTACGTTCACTGACAGACGCAGCTTCTTCATTGACTTTGTGGGGACGTCCCCAAGCTGTGTCAAAAGTGGGGTGGGTAAAATGCTAACAACAGTACCCAACTGAACCTCTAAAGAGGCGCCAGACGCGCCTACAGTGCCGTTTGCAAAACTTTGCGGGCAAAAGCAGCATCCGTAGATGCAAACACATCAACCTTATAAAACTTAATGAAAAGTGTGAACTGAGGCCCAAGTGGCCGCCTTGCACACCTGTGACACCGATGCCTGGTGTCTAAAAACCCAGGAAGTGCTAGCAGCCCGGGTAGAATGAGCCGTGACCAGAAAAGGGGGAATCTTGCCCCGCATGTGTCACGGTTTTCCTAATCCAATGAGAAATCGTAGCCGAAGAGGCCACCAATCCTTTGCGCGGGCCCTCTGGCAGTACAAGTTTTTGAAAGAAAGCTGTAGCAGCCAAATACACCCTTAAGGCCCTCACTACATCCAAAGCATGCAACGCAAACTCTTTGGGTGCGATGGTGAGGGCACAATGAGGGAAGAATAATATCTTCATTACTGTGAAATGAAGAAACCACCTTCGGAGGAAGGAAGGAGAGGTTCGCAAGACCGCCTTATCCTTATGTATGACTAAGTAGGGAGACTTGCACGAATAGTGCTGTTGATTCCGACACCCGTCTGGCGGAAGTGATGGAAACCAAAAGGTCACCTTCTGTGACAGCAGTTGCAGAGGAATCTCCTTGATATTCTCATAAGGTGGCTTCTGAGAACAGAAAGCACCAATTTTAGATCCCACGGAGTCTTCACCCGAGGTGCCACATGTCGCACATCTTGTACAAGGGTACGAGTCAAAGAGTGCGAAGCTAAAGGTCTCTGAAAGAGAATCGCCAGAGCCGATATCTGGCCCTTGAGAGTACTAAAAGCCAGATTTTTGTTCAGGCCCTGTTGTAAAAGTCAGGACCTTGGACACGACATAAGAGCGAGGGTTATAACCCTCCGCCTCTCACCAAGCTATATAAGCCTTCCAGGTGCGGAGATAATCTTGCGAGAAGTACTCTTGCGAGCTTAAAACAAGGTAGGGATTACGGAATCGGCGACTCCCCTGTCCCTTAGCACCTGGAACCCAATAGCCAAGCCGTCAAAGCCAGCGAGGGTAAAGCAGGGTGCAAGATGGGTCCCCGAGACAGGAGATTGTCTCGCAGCAGGAGCCGCCAAGGGGCGTCTGCCACCATTTGCACCACGTCGGCGTACCAAGTGCGCCGGGGCCAATCTGGAGCCACCCAGAATATTGGTATCCCCTCCGCAACTATTCTGCGTACCAATCGTGGAAGCAGTCTTATTGGAGGGAAGACGTACAGAAGATAACGACCCCAGGAGGCCACCAGAGCGTCCGTGGCCACTGCCAACGGATCCTTCGTTCTGGACACAAAAGTTATCACTTTGTGATTGAAACGGGACGCCATGAGATCCACGTCCGGCGTCCCCCATCAGCGGCAGTCTGATTGAACACCTCCAGGTGGAGGGACCACTCTCCCTGGTCCAGCGTCTGGCGGCTGAGGAATCTGCCTGCCAGTTCTCCACGCCTGGAAAATAAATGGCTGAGATCACCGGAACGTGAAGTTCCGCCCAACGCAGTATCAGAGCTGCCTCCGCTGCAGCTGCTGGAGTCTTCATGCCGCCCTGATGGTTCATATACTCCACCGCTGAGGCATTGTCCGATCGAATTCGAATCGGACGACCCTGCAATCTCATTGTCCAGTGAAAAAAGGCACAATCTGATTGCTCTCAGCTCCGGAACGTTGATGGGGAGGCGAGCTTCCTGAGCCGCCCAATGACCCTGGGCGAATAGCTGCCCCAGCATTCCACCCCAGCCCGCAAGGCTGATATCCGCGGTGACGATCACCCACTGAAGGGGCAGGAACGTCTTCCCCTGAGTTAGGGCCGAGTCCCGAAGCCACCAGGTCAGAGACGTCCTGGTCTTAGAGCTCAGACGGATCAGAGGTCCAAGACCGAGGGGACCTGTCCCACCGGGCCAGGATTGCTCGCTAAAGGAGACGAGTGTGACTCTCTGGCAAATGGCAGCACCCGCATACAAAACCGTAACGAAGACTGACGGTGTGATAAGAGGGTGTGCACTGCTGACAGTAGACACTGCAATTTGGCCGGAAGGAGGAACACCTTCACCAGTTCCGTGTCTAAAATGAGACCCAGTTACTTCAGGCGGCGGGATGTAGACACCGACGACTTCTTCAGGTACAGTAACCAGCCGAAGTCCAGTAATGAGGCCATTGTGATGCTCACATTCTGCTCCAGAGCCAAGGCAGACCCCGCTCGCGGGAGCAATCGTCCGGGTATGCCACTACCCGCAATGCCATACTGGCGCAACAACACCGGAGCGAGCAACATTGGGAAGATTCGGATTCGGGGTGCTGAGGCCAGGCCGAAAGGGGAGTGCCACAAGAACATGGAGGTCTCCCACCGCAAAGCGCAGGAGCGCTGATGTCGTGGATGAATGGGTACATGGAGGTACGCATCCCTGAAATCCAGGGATGCCAAAAAATTCCAGATGGAGGGCGACCACGACCGAGCGGATAGATTCCATCCGGAATTTTTTGCACCCTAACATACCGGTTCAGGTCGACAGGTCCGGTATGGCCGAATTCCCCCCCGTGTTTTGGGGACCACGAAAGGATTCGAGTAGACCCCTCGAACCTCTCTCCTGGGAACACTGGTACGATCACTCTGAGAGTGCTTGTACCGCCCCGAAGGGGGCCTCCCGGCATTCCTGCGGAAGCCCTAATTCGATGGGAAAAACCTGTCCGGGAGAAGAGTGATGAACTCTATCCTGTACCCGGTGGACACCTACCGGACCCAGCGGTCGGAAAAATGAGCCAGCCACCGGTCTGCAACCCCAGAATACGTTCTCCCACCCGACACCCGGGTGGGGGCAACCCATCAGGCTGAGGAGGACTTGCCCTCCGCCTTTCGGTTTTGCGCTGCCACTGCCATCATTCGGCCCCTGCAGCGACCTTACCGGAGCTGGTCCCTTATCTGTTGCGCCCAGGGCGCGAAGAAACTTCTGACCCGAGGGAGGGGGCCCTGTCTACGGTGAAAAACTCCCACCTCCGGGGCTCTGGGAGGAAGGCACTTTTTTTATCATGGATATTTTTGGCACCACCCATTTTATGCTTTTAGGCACCACCCATCACCTAAGTTTTTTGTCCCATCCCACCTTTTATGGCTCTGTTTTAACACCGACTCTTTTATAAGATCTAGTAGTCTCTAATAATAAATATTGTATTTGACTTCTTATGAATATTTATGGAAAACTCCCCCGGTATATAGGGGACGTGAGGTACATCTAAATGTTTTGAGTGATAGAAACTTTTTTATACATTTTAAATGATCTTTCATATACAGTATTTTAGATGATCACTAAATGTTAATATTCAATACCATGGTCCGCCTATGCATAAGTGCAATCTACACACTAGGCAGGCATCTTTATTCTTTTTAATAACGTTGAATTTTTATGTATTGTCAATATATACACGGAGTCGGACATGTTTTATTCCTTTTTATATACACTGCAAGTCATCTTTACTAATCCGGCGCGGTTTTATAATACAGTGAATTCAGCATGACATTTCACCAGTAAATATCTTTTATTACACGTAATAGTCATTTTACACCGACTATACACTCTTTAAACTTTTTATTTAAATTTTCTTATTTCTCTATTTCCCTTCAATATGGAAAAAATCCCTTAGTAAATAACTTTTATCGCATATAAAGGTTTTTACAGAGTCTGCACTCTATATTATAATTTTTTTCTCTCCCCCTTGCGCTTAACCATGTATGCACCTTAAGGGCGCACTAGCCATTGTGTACCAGCACACTACACCCTTTACTGACACCATTTACTAGACGAATCAGACCAAACTCCGGATCGCTTCCAACACAAGTGGCGATCAATCAAACGATTCATGGACCACCTCATACTGTTCACCTTTTTCACTAAGGCATTGCACAGCACACATTTAACACATCTACACACATCAGGTCGATGAATTTTCTTTTCAATAATGCACTTTGACCCTCTGTGCTATTAGTAACTAACACTTCCTTTGCTGACACTTGTTGACTAAAGGAAATGACGCCCACACCTTACACTTTCACATTTGACCCGGGGACGCTGACTTTTGACTACTTCCGGTCAGAGTCTGATCCACCAGCTTCCATAATCACTTCACACCTGTTCGAAACTCCCTCTTCTCGGTTAAAACCTTTTTATTTCTAATGGTAACATTTTTGATTCAGTTTATTTATTGCTATTTTTCAGGACTATTTTTTATGATATTTTTTGGTTGTTTTTTCTGTATCCCAATATAACCTACACAGATGTGATAGCGAGGCTTGGAACTCACGCTATTGGACACCATTTTGTCTGGATACAAGATGGTGTCCCGCTCCTTGCCTCTCAGATTTGAAACACTTAGATATGAAATAGAGGCGTGCAACTCACGCCAATGGACGCCATTTTAGACGGGATGACTTCCGGTTTTAGCCCCGAATGGGCGTGTTTTAGTCCAATATTGTTCCATTTGTTATATATACGGGTAGTGACAGGAGGGGGGTATACCCCAGATGAAGGCTATTGGAGCCGAAACGCGTCGGGTTTCCATACCCCCCCTGTCACGTTGTTACTTCTGAGAGCTCTCTTGAATTTTATACTTTGTGAGTATTATTCAGTTTTTCTGCAATAAACAAGATTCTTTACAGTATCACACTATTGCGGTTCTTGTTTCCATTTCATTGTGATACATCCAAATCCTGGGAGTGACCGTGAGGACAAGTTGGAGAATATTATCTGTGATTTTGATCCCTGCTCCTTCCTGGTCTCGACCCTTGATTGATGCTGATGACACCTGGGAATTTCCGGACCATCACCCTCCCGTTTTGGATATCTGAGATCCATAGGTTCTACACCAGGACCCCGGATGACATCTGAGCACCTACCGGCTGACCCATACTGATATCTGCGCAAGATCTATAGATTTCTGGTAAGCGTACATCCATTTCTATTTATCGGTTCTATCAGGATTCCTCTGCGGTTGTTGGAACATTTTGATGCCGTTAAGGTTGTTCTTATACTGAACGCAAGAAAACTGGGACTCATTCCTCTGCTTCCCGAAGTTGGGACCACTATTGTCTACCATACATACATTTCTTTCATAATACTATAATCATCTCTATCATACCATTTGGGCGCTGCAATTTTTTCTGTTTATCTGTTGGGACAATTGGATCAGTTGTTGTTTGCGAGCAGCCTATGTTACACCTCTAGACACTAATATTTATTTATTTTATATACACAATTTTTAAATTTGCTACTGTTGTTGTGAGCGCGGACTTTTATTCTGTATAGGAAGGCACTCACCCCCGTGAAATCTTTAACGATCTCACCCAGCTGAGACCCGAACAGACGTCCACCCTGAAAGAGAAGTCTGTGAGACCTTTTCTGGAAGCACGGTCACTAGACCAGAAAAAACGCAACCAGAGTACCCGTCTAAGGATACAGCCCCTGGATCGCATAGGCAGTAAATCAACGCCGCAGTCCAGAAGATTCTGGAGCTCCGTCATAAGCTCAGACAGATACAGCGCCGCCATGGCGAACGTCAGGGCTGGTCACAGAGCAGAGCCTGACACCAGGAAGAGCGACCTAAACAGCGTCTCTGTCTTTGGTAGCGGGGCCCTTCTTATGAAGCGACATAGGCGAGACACCAAGGCGACATCCTTTTATGTTTTTTTTCAAAAAACGTTTCTCAAGGCACAGCTTGTAGTGTGGGAGGAAACCGGATCACCGGGAGGAAACCCACATGCACAGGGAGGGCATGCAAAACTCAGGCAGGCCACGTCAGGAACTGAGCCAGCAAGCAATATGCTGCCAGGCGTAAGTTCCACTGCACTAGAAAGGAATGCTGCGGATGCCATTTACAACAAAAAAGGCGATCAGGAAAGAACAATCATAGGGTTAAGCCTTGGGCGCCCTAGGGGGCCTGAAGGACCACCCCACATGCGCAGAAATCAGCGATTCGCCATCCTGGCTAAATCGCATCGCAGTGCGATACCGCAGCTGCCGACCCCTGATTCCCTCACAAAAAAATCTTCCCTTGAAGGGCAAGGAGAAAGGGAACGCTTCTTGGATCACTAAAGACTGTCACAGCTGGTCCAGAAAAAGCCCTTTGCGTAGATAGCGCCCCTAGCATGTTCAGCTCACACAGGAACACATAGAAAGGGTTAAGGGCACCCCCACACAGCCGCACACCACCACCCCACAGTTCATCAGGGAAACCCAGGAGGACTGCACCCACCAGCACCCACAGGAGAGCCCAGCTATACTTGCTGTTTGCTGCTTGTACTGTGCAGATCGTCAGAAGAGCTGCGCCGCCCGAATCACCACCGTTCCACAGAGAAGGGAAATGCTGCAGACACGTGTATTTGCAGAGCATGCAGTCAAAATGGGCGCCGTTAACTACTAGAGGCCAAAACACACCTTCAGGGAACGTACAGAACCGCAAACGGCCGCTCTGAGCGCTAGAGGGAAAGTCCCATAGGCCCAAAATGTCCGCGGCTACGGCAAAATGGCGGCGGTCCGCCGCAAAATGGCGGCCGATTGCCGCTTAGCGGCGAAATTTTGATACGAACGCCCAACGATCGAGGTGGTGCTGGGGGGGGGGTCAAACGGGAGCTCTACGCGTCCCACCAGTGGCTACCCAGTGAAGACATTTTTTGTTTTTCGGTCGTCGGGCCCCCCTTCACGCCCCTAAAAAAGGGGGGAAGGCAGGCGCGCTCACTTACCACTCCGACATCACGGGTAGCCACCCGATCGCAGACTTTCCGCCCTCTCATGGACGGTATGCTGCAGGCCCAAAGTCGCCCTGCCGAATCGCATCCGGTAAAGGGCGCTAAAAAGGGGGGTTTACCCTGGGCTGCCCGCACGGAACGGGCACGATGCGGCGGGTCCACATGCAGCGGGACTGGCTTCGCATCATGTTGGCCAGGTCGGGGAAAATGAAGAGCTTGAGGACTCTCTATGCCCCGACCGGCTTCTTGATAGCAGATCAATTCGTTGATATAAAAAAAAAAAAAAATTAAGATAAAATAAAAATGGTCATAATCAGGACCGTAGTTCCCCTGAAGGGAAGCCAGGTCAACTCCTTACGAACTAGGCAAAGAAACTGAAGAGCTATGCTGTGAGGGGGTTTGATGTAGGAAGAGAGGACGGCCCCCATGGGAGGGGCCAGCTGTTTCTTTTCCTGCCTAGTTAACTCCTAGTAGGACGAACATAAAACCCCACAAAGTCAATGAAGAAGCTGCGTCTGACAGTGAACGTAAGGAGAAAATCCTATTTTTCTCTGCCTTACTTTTTGTGTAGCAGCCTAAGCTGACCTAATCATAAATTGCTATTTGCCCCTCCTGTTGATGGTGCATCAGATAACCTTACTGGTACAATTTATATGCCAATCTCTGGTCATACTGGGTCATAAACCCCTCTGCTCTGGAGTTGGTTTTGCGAGTCATCGCTTGCTGTTGCTGACTCATTTGCAGGCTGTTGTAGAATGGCCTATGGTGCCCTGGTCACAAGTTACCTTTTCTCCTCCTTTTTGTATGAGGGCCTCAGTTCAGACTTGCTATCTTTCCCTGCTCTGAAGCTGGTTCGTGGAGTCCACTCGGTTGGTGCTATCTGTGTTGTATTGACAGACCTTAACACTGTTCTGACACAATTTCTCCTGTCATGGTTTCTTCCATTGGGGAGAAGTCCTTATGTCTTATGTCTTGCAAGCAATGTGAAAGCAGCTCCACTGCTGACCTGGACAAAGATGTGGAAATTTGGTAGGTGGATTTCTCTGTAGTCCGTATCTCCTCTCTGGAGAATTTTGTCTTCATTTTGAGGTGTTTAGGATGCTAGATGTGGATATTCCCCCTCCTCCCTCTCTGAGTGTCCAGGTTTAGCCACAACAATGGATTTCCTCCAGCCTCTGGAATCCCCTAGCTTTAGCACTGAATGCTATGGTACCGCCATGGGTTCAGTTCATCCTGATTTATACTTTTGGGGCTAGGAAACCAACTGCTCAGAGTCTACCTTCACTCTTGCATGAGTTTTTTTTTTTTGTATGAAGAAGACTGGATTCCTTCAACAGAGTAAAGCCTGGGAAAGAATCCCCATCTCCCACCAGTCTGGTCTGGATCAGTGTTTTTGGGTCTTAACTGCTTCAAAACTGAGTTAAATGTAAATGGCTTTGATTTTTACTTTATCTTTACTTTTAAATAAAAAAAAAACACGTCATTGCTATTACTAGGGATGAACAACATCCTTTGCGATAGCATGGGCTGTGACAGGTCCTCTTTATGGAGAGATCTGGGGTCTTTTTAGACCCCAGATCTCTCTTCTGACCTCCAAGCATCTGATCAAACTAAGGCCCCCTTCTGCCACCTGTAAAAGCTTGAGTGCCTATCTGGTGAAAGTGATCCAATACAGCCAATCTCTTCCTAAAATAAACAGTACTAGGATTCTCAACTATGATCCTGGCCTCCAGTCTTCTCTCTAGACCCCAGATTTTTCTGGGGTCTAGAGAGGTATTTCTCCTGGACAGTGTCGGGTACGATAGCGTTTCCTACAACAAGTAGGGATCATTATCGTTACTGCACAAAAAAAAAATAAATTTTCATTTCTATTTCATTTTTAGTTTCGGTAAATGTAAATTGAGTCAAAACTTCGTCAATTCTGGGTTTTTGTGACTAGGTCTGGTCTGACCACCCTCTACCCCTAAGAAAGGGTCCGAAATGAGACAACTTCCTTAGGTCAGAAGAAGTATGTTTTTTTTTTTTGAG
>BLSH010374050.1:1369296-1379316 GCA_018402905.1 Glandirana rugosa | reverse complement strand
AGAGTTCACAAGCACTGAATAAAAACCTGTGGTTAAAATTGGTGAATGAAGCTTTACCCCTATACAAGATCACCTTTGATCTCCGAAAACGGAGTAAAGGATTTCATAAGATTTGGGGTGGGTGGCTGGCCAGCCCTCTTACATTATGTCCCGCCTTACCTTAGGGAGCAATGCCAATTAACAAATCCTAGGTGGGCATTGACCCACCTAAACTGTTGTAAATGGAATTATACCATGTTATATAACCAATGTACTTTAATAGGACTAGTTAGAGGTATACCTGAATGTCACTTATTGAAAGTCGTGATCGAACAATTTCTATTGACCATGTACAACTCGCCAATATTTGTACTTAAATGCTGGGCATGTTGCCCGAAAGATGGCTGATTGTTTTGTTTGTATGTCTTTATAATTAATAAAAATATCTTAAAAAAAAAAAAAAGAGAAGGGCAGGAAGCGCACTGCAAAACATGGAGTACAGCCACTGCTGCTACAGCAGGAGCCCATGCAACGTGCATGCGTGGCTTTAGCAGGAGGGTAAGCACTAGCTCCTGGAGGCAAGTGCCGAATGTATGCCACATATCAACAGCCAGAAGGGGAAACATTATTTTTTTTTTTTTTTTTTGCAAATATGGGAGTTTTTCTTCTAGGCTTGCAAGTGCTGCAAATGGCCTACAGGCTTGGCAGTTAGATTAGGCATTATTTTTCAAAATTGCTAAATAGATTTTATAGGAGTAGTGCCTGTTTACTGCATAGTGAATTTTATTCAAAACCTGAATTTAGCCTTTAGGCCTCACACACGGGCGTTTTTTTGCAGCTCTCCATGTTATTCAATGGCCCTCTAAAAACGCCAAAGTTTTTGAGCAGTAGGGGGCGTCGGCGTTAGTGAGCTGTTTCTAGAATGCGGGACCAGCGTGTTCTGAGGCTGTAGTGTTTTTGATGCTAAGTGAGCGTTTTGCCGAAATTTAAACCCGCATTTCAGTGCGAGTTTGGGGGTGATTTGAAAGACATCTGTGCAGGTTCATGTAGTGCAAAAACTACTTTTAGAAATCCGCCCTGCAAAGTCAGTGTCGCACTGAATTGGACGGTGCCATTGCTGGCAATAGGCTGCTATTTGACATATCAGATTGCCCCATTGTGAATGGGGGGGCGCTTAAAAGCAGTGAATCATATGGTCCACACACTCTTTGGGATGTTATCACCTGCTGCTATGTACTGAAACCCTCTGTGGTAAATATGCTAAGCAGGCCATTGTAAAGCCTCATACACACTAGTATTGTTTTTTTTTTCTTTCTTTTTTCCTCATTCAATCCAGCAGGGCTGAAACGACAAAAACCTGACTGCTCTGAAGGAGCAGCTGTACTAACTATCTACTGTTAGTACAGTGATCTCCCCTGCTCCGCTATTGTGTTCTGATGGGGATCGCCCGCCCGCCCGCCAGAACACTTTAATCAGCAGACCTTTTTGGTCATGCCCATTCGATAGAAGCTGGCCCAACTGCGCTACAAACGGGCCGAATGCTGCCTGACATTTGGCCTGTATGTACTAGACTGGTGATGTGATCGCCCACCTATAAAATGTTGATGCCATTATCTAATGCAGAGCCAGCAGTGTGGAATATTAACCACCGTTACTGAGCATTCTTCTTTCAGCTGACCACCAATGGTAGGACATTCTTCTTCTCACTGCCCACTCATGCTGGGGCATTGATGCATCTATTTACCACAATTAACTTGCAGGGGCTTAAAATACTGGGGTCCATGATGTTCTTAAAGTGTATGTGATGCCTTTTTTTTTTTCACTTTTGCTTACAATTGGAAATGGTTAAGACCTATCTATATACATACAGTATCTCACAAAAGTGAGTACACATCACATTTTTGTAAATATTTTATTATATCTTTTCATATGACAACACTGAAGAAATGACACTTTGCTACAATGTAAAGTAGTGAGTGTACAGCTTGTATAACAGTGTAAATTTGCTGTCCCCTCAAAATAACTCAACCCACAGCCATTAATGTCTAAACCGCTGGCAACAAAAGTGAGTACACCCTTAAGTGAAAATGTCCAAATTGGGCCCGAAGTTGCAATATTTTGTGTGGCCACCATTATTTTCCAGCACTGTCTAACTCTTGGGCATGGAGTTCACCAGAGCCTCAGAGGTTGCCACTGGAGTCCTCTGCCACTTCTCCATGATGACATCACGGAGCTGGTGGATGTTAGAGACCTTGCGCTCCTCCACCTTCCATTTGAGGATGTTCAGTAGGGTTTAGGACTGGAGAAATGCTTGGCCAGTCCATCACCATTACCCTCAGCTTCTTTAGCAAGGCAGTGGTCATCTTGGTGGTGCGTTTGGGGTCATTGCCCTGTGGCCCAGTCTCCGAAGGGATGGGGATCATGCTCTGATTCAGGATGTCACAGTACATGTTGGCATTCATGGTTCCTTCAATGAACTGTAGCTTCCCCAGTACCGGCAGCACTCATGCAGCCCCAGAACACGACACTTCCACCACCACCATGTTTGACAGTAGACAAGACACACTTGTCTTTGTATTCCTCACCTGGTTGCTGCCACACATGCTTGACACCATCTGAACCAGATAAGTTTATCTTGGTCTCATCAGACCACATGACATGGTTCCAGTAATCCATGTCCTTAGTCTGCTTGTCTTTAGCAAACTGTTTGCAGACTTTCTTGTGCATCATCTTTAGAAGAGTCTCCCTTCTGGGATGACAGCCATGCAGACCAATTTGATGCAGTATGCGGCGTATGGTCTGACCACTGATAGGCTGACCCCCTACCCCTTCAACCTCTGCAGCAATCATACATCTATTTCCCAAAGACAACCTCTGGATATGACGCTGAGCATGTGCGCACAACTTCTTTGGTCGACCATGGCGAGGCCTGTTCAGAGTGGAACCTGTCCTGTTAAACCGCTGTATGGTCTTGGCCACCGTGTTGTCAGATGAAAAGATATAATAAAATATTTACAAAAATGTGAGAGGTGTACTTACTTTTGTGAGATACTGGATATAGTGATGGGGTTTACCCTTTTAGACAGTTGTCCCTGTACAGATTACCTCATTGGAAGGTTTAGCCTCACATCCTGTGCCCAAAAAATGTTGGCTTTCCCATTACTTTCTGCACCAAAGACAATAGTCACTAGCGAGGAGTTTATCTCACCAGTTGAAACATAACAGCAATATAAACCCCGACAGGTTCCATCCTATCCAAAACTAAAAAGTAAATGTTTGACTTTACATTAAGCAACCACTCTTTAAAACCTAAGGTATTCAAGGACATGAGTTGGAAGTTACCTGGACTGGCTGATAAGTTGACAGCCCCAGGTTTTTTCCTGCTGATTTCTCTACCTGACAGATCTTGGGAGAAATAATTGGACAGGTTTAATAACATCATCCGGGAGGGGTGTTATCTCCTAGGTTGGTCTGTGTTGCCCCACCTTTTTCCATAAGCAGAAAAAGTTGACCAAGCTGTGATTATGCAACTGCCTTGTGATTGGGCAGCTAGACTTCATTTGGCTGCAATAGCTTCTTGAACAGAAACTAAAGGAAGCCTACTTGATATAGAGCTATCTAGTGTTGTTACACTGCATGCAAGGGGCCCTTTACATATTAAACCTTCCTATGATGGTCTAAACCAGGGATAAGCAATTAGCGGACCTCCAGATGTTGCAAAACTACAAGTCCCATCATGCCTCTGCCTCTGGGTGTCATGCTTGTGGCTGTCAGAGTCTTGCTATGCCTCATGGGACTTGTAGTTCTGCAACAGCTGGAGGTCCGCTAATTGCATATCTCTGGTCTAAACTAAAAAGAGCATGCTCTACTGAAAACAATATTCAGATAAGCTGCATGATTCCTTGAGGTCATTTTTATACAAAACGTGTAGATTACAAGTACAAATTTAATGTACATTTGACAATTGGCTGGTAAATTTGCTTTTGATAGTAGTTTGGAATCCAGTTAAAGTGTCTCTATTGTAAATTACATTATTCTGGTTTTCTTAAAGAGTCAGAGATAAACAATATATGTTTTGACATATCCCTGTTGCACTTTCATCCTCAACAAACATCAGATACAAGGTGTGACTGGAAGAGTACTGAGCCAGCTTTATGAATGAATTAAGCATAGATGGTACTCTAGGCTTGGTTTTTGAACCCTCTTCGGTCCCGTTCAGTGCGTTTCAAAAAAAGTCTTACCAGATACTTGCAAATTAAACACTGTTTTTAGCATGTCATCTTTCAGGTAAAAGACTAAAGCCTCGTATACACGGGACGACGATTGTATACAACAGGTCGTACGAACGACCTTTGTATGCGAAATCGATCATTCGTACGCACGATTCGAACAGCCGACATACGACGGTCATACAACGGGAGTTGTATGAGCAAACTAGAAAACTTGGTCGTACCAACAAGCGGTCATACGACCATTGTATCGTGTGTACAGAGCAGTTGGTACAACAAGTTGTATTGTGCAAAACACGCATGCTCAGAAGTCAGGAACGGCCGGATACACGGAAAATTGTATCAAATACTTACCATAATTTTCCTTTCCTGACACCAAACCACTAGTATGCTGCCATGTTGGCGTCAGGAAAATGGAAAATTTTATCAAAAACTTACCGTGATTTTCCTTCCCTGACGCCAAACCATGGCAGCATACTAGTGGGTTGGTGTCAGGAAAAACTCATGCACCCCTCCCCTCCTTATGAACAGAAATGGGAACTGGACTTAGAAACATGACTTTGGACCATGACAACTAGGCCTAAATTTTGGACACCATGAAATCTTGCTCAAGAATGCACTCGCAGTGGAAACCAATTATAAAGTATTACTATACCTGTACATGGCACCTCACTGATTAGCACAAATATTTCCTGGTAGCCCCATTATATGTTTCCAAGGCTGTTCAGAAGCAGGCTCATTTTTACACACCTGGTGGACCGTCACCTGCCCCATTGTTCCTAGCTTTTTGCCACGGGTATAATAAATCCTATGTATGATTTTTTTGTTAGGCTATTTCCTTGAATCTCTATGAGGCACTCCTTAACCTGAGACCATTGACTATCTCCAAATGCCAGTTTACACATCTGACAACTGTGAGAAAAAAAAACAATAGTGAAGGTATGGCTCTCCAACACTATAAATGTTGTAGAAGTTAAATTTAGGATGCACTTGACACTGATTAATGAGAACTTGACAACCAGCTTGCAAGGCGCAATGCCAAGATTCCAAAAGGAATGGGGATCATGTCAACCCATTTTTTACCTGCAGACTTTGATCACCATCTTCTTTAACTTTAACATACACATTCTCATTATCATTTCTATACTACCTAGCCTTTGAGACTCTCCTCTGGCCAGATCCAACTTCCCATCCCTGACCTCTTCCCTTTTTACTTCCCTTAATTATCTTTATCTCAGGACCTCTCCTTGGTCAATTTCTCTTCCTTTTTTAATACATACTAGTCTTAAAAAAAAAAACCCTTGGTTTGTTACAAAAGCAAATACAACTTGGATACTTAAAAGTCTTTAATAAAAACTACTGAACAAGAAAAAAAAGTCCCGAATGCTGCATCTTTGATGCACTTTTATCAAAACACACGTTCACTGATAATGCACCTAAAATGGAACGTACCGTGCAGATGTGAACCCGGCCCTTAGTGTATAAGGCTGGCCATGGATGAGAAACTGTCTCATGGAGAGCACAGTGAGATCAGATCCACCAAATTGGAAATATACTGTAATGAGCACTGTCAAAATGTGATTTCTTGCTGGGCAGTTGTCAGATTATAACAGTTTTGACAGAGTAATGTCAGAATGGTAGTTCTTAAATTTTTTTTTTTTTAATAAATAAATATTTATCCCTGCTCTTAACCTCTGATTAAATAGTGAAGGAGACGCAACATACTAATTAGCTAATCTGTCAGTCCCTCTGCTCTCTATACCTACCATAATGTTTTTGTTAGCGCTCTGCTGTACAGAGGATTGCAAAAGACGGATACCAAGTCAGATTCAGGTACTTAGACTACTAGTTGCATTCAAAAATACACAATTGATTTTTGATTAAATATATGAAAGATTTGGTGTTTTGTGTGGTTTTTTTTTTAATCTCCCTGGCATTTAGCTTTAACTCTAGAAGTGGTCTCTTTTGCTGGTTAAGAGAGCCAAGTATAGGGTAGGCGCAGGGTTGTCTTGAACATACCAGAGAAACTGCTTGCTCAAAACTTTTGGTTTACAGTGTTTACCTATGTCAAGGATGGCACAAAAAACATGTCTCTAACCTCCAAATGAAAACTGAAACATCATTAAAAATGACTATAATGTACAGTGGCTTTATCAATTATATCTTGTCAATGACTCATTCCTTGCAATCTTCATCCACTTCAAAAAACGACCAAACATGACATTTCACTTCCTGCAAGCAGAGCTCCAGATACATCCTTTTTACAATGTTTGTCAGAACAACTCGAGAAATATTTCCTGCTTGTGTGATTTTCTGACTGTTTTTCCTAGGGGACTGCACAGAGCTTGAAGTAAATTACAGGCATTCCCTGTCCTGTCTTTTTTAATGTAAGCCTTTTATTACTGACCGTTCTTTGACAATACAGCTGCAAGGGTTCTGTAGATGAAATGTCTCTCAGTAGAAGGCCTCGTTAAAAGATTAGCGTATGCAGACTCTCTCACTTATCAGTGAGTTTTAATAGGTTGTTGGTTGGCCGGTCTCATTAACTCCAGGATAGAAGCATGTAAGAAATCCTTGCAAAGCATATAATTGCCATGGAGAGAATTGTTTCAACAAAGGTGGGGTTTTAATTAAACGATGTCCTGAGAGGTAAGCTTTGCTTTCTAAAAATAGATTGTAAAATCAGTCAGCTTATAACTCAAAGCTAACACTTTATGAAGATGGACAAACATGTAAAACTTGATGGTGTTCTTAGGAGTCCAAGGCATTAGCTGAATGACAGCAGGAAAAAGTCTTCAAAACCCTTCACACGTTGACATCATGCCACATCACAAAGAAGTTTGATCTTCATATGCATATCATTACAGCAACTCCTTAAATACTTTACAAAATAATTATTCTATTTTCAGTTTTGCTGAATATCCTGTCCCTTTTTTAGTCATTTAACAATACTCCGAAAAGTCATCGTCAACATAATTTGAGGGGAACCAACCGACCTGGAAAAATAATGAAAATCATGATATTAACAAATACACTGATGTTTTACACAATTTTATGTCAAAGCTCAGTAATCTAGAAGTGATAGGGTTCAACCCTACTCAAAAATGAATATCGTACTGCTAATTCATTAGTAATCAACCATAAATCCCAAGGATTTACAAGATTAGTTAATCCTGCGGGCAGTCCAGTCCTAGATAACTGATTTGGTAATAGTAAAATTAGAGCAGACTGTGGTTTGATGTTTACTGAGTTTAGAAGGGAAAATAGTCTTGTTCATACTGAACATGAAAGGGACAATAATCTGCTGCATTCTGAGCATGGAGGGGACAGTGGTCGAATGTACTCAGTAGTCAGTAGGGCTAGTGCATATGCATACTGAGGAGGAAAATAGTTTGATGTGTACTGAACTTGGAGTGGCCAGTGGTCTTGTGAGCACTGAATTGAAGCAGAAAAGAGCCTTATACATACTTAAAGAGGAACTCCAGCTGTTTGCAGAAAAATTAAAAGTTGGCAGCTACAAACGCTGTTGACTCCCTACTGGCTCAGAGCCAGTCACCTACTGCGCGAGTCATGCTGCACTTTCTGAATGGACCCGCAGCCCCCTGGGATCTGTGATGTGTCCTAGGAGGTTGGGGGCAGGGTGAACGTCTGCTTAGATTGCCTGGGAGGGGGCACCTGTAAAAACTAGGTATTCATTCTGTGAAAAAAAGAAACTATTTCCATTAATGGCAGAGGTGGGAGGAGGAGTAAAATTAACAGAACTTCTGATTTTATGTGAAGTTCCGCTTTAAAGATGAATTTCAGGTAACAACCTGTGTTCACAATGCAACAGAGCAGCCAGCACAAGATCCAGAAGCTAGTGGAGATAATTGTAGTAGCAGTGACTACTACAGTGATTTCCAGCTTCCAGAGGGATGCCACAGGTATGGCACATACTGTACATGTATATTGGTCCAAGCTGGAGAAATGTAACTATGTTAAAATTGCAAAAACTGGAATCCAGCTTTAACTTGGAGTGGAAAGTGGTCTGATGCTTTCTTTTAGGAAGAGGACAATAGTCTGATGCATACTGAACTTGGAGGGGACAATATTTAGGCGTATACTGAACTTGGAGGGGACAATATTTAGGCGTATACTGAACTTGGAGGGGACAATATTTAGGCGTATACTGAACTTGGAGGGGACAATATTTAGGCGTATACTGAACTTAGAGGGGACAATAGTATGACACATACTAAACTTGAAGAGAACAATAGGGGGGGGGGCAGTGTCTGATGCATTTTAAACGCAGAGCTGTGTGATGCACATTGAACGTGGAGAGGACATGCTAAGCGCGCAAGTAACAGTGGTCTGATACATGTTTACTGGTCATAGTTAAGTGCGGTAATACATACTGTACAATTACATACCCTCTTTATCAATTAAGTACTAACTGAAAGTTAAAGTTGATTGGTTGGGATTGATTACTATACATTGCAAACGAAAATATGACCAAGTGATCCCCATTCTACCGCTAAAAGTTTTGTCATGCATAGACACTATCTTACCTTGCCATAAACTTCACCTTTCCACCATCCTTGGTGTCCTTTCTTGCTGAGAATCCTGATGACATCTCCTTCCTTTAAACTTAGTTCAGTTCTGTCCCTTGCACAGAAGTCATAACGCGCTCGAGCTGATCCAAAGTATTTCACCCTCTTATCTATTGAAGGAGTTTAAAAAAAAAGTTTAAAAATAGACACTGATTACTGTATAAATGTCATTGGCAGGGAAGGGGTTAACACTAAGGGGGCAGTGAAGGGGTTAAATGTGTTCCGTGGGCGTGTTCTAACTGGGGGGGCGGGGTTGGCAGGGGCATGACAGATCTAACTGATGCCAGTGACAGGGATCAGTAGATCTGGCATGCTTCCCTTCACAGAACGGGGAACCGCCGTGTTTACAACGGCGGTTCCCAGTTCCGGCTCTCTGTGAGGAGATCGCGGGTCTCCGGCGGACACGCGGGAGCACGCCAAGCGCGAGCCGAAGGGGAGGACGTCTCTTGACGGCCTCCCGGCATTTTAGAGCTGCGCTGTAGCCGTCATTCGGCTATGGCGCGGACGCGAAGAAGTTAAATTAAACATAATATCACATGTACACTGGGCCTGTAAAATCACTAGAGAAGATTGACTAATCTAGCTGCATGGAATTACAAAAAACAAACAATTAAGCCCATGATAGTCTACTGATTGACTTGTTTATAGTTGCTTTTAAATATGATTACTCCAACAGTTTTGTGTCTGCTGGTTGTCTTCCCAGTTATCTGTTGTGTGGACCATTTGCCATAAATCAGAAATATGTTGTTACATACCATCTGCTGCCTTTCTAGAGGTTTCTTTCCTTTCTGGTTCTTTGAAAGGAAACTGTAGCAGTGTATCCAAAAGCTTAAAGCAATCTTTTAATGAGTTATGTTGGTAAAAGCCAACCAATTCCTGCAAGAAACATATACATACATCAGTGAAGGTATTGTCTGTTTAACAGTTTAGTCATCATGTCAACCTCACTGTTAGGCTGAGTTACACAATGCAAACTTAAAAGGACCCGGTCTTTATGTTTAGAGAGACACTGTATTTGTTAACCTCATAATGGTCCCATTTCATGTGATTAGAAATGCTTATACATTACACTGTAGCTGTAGGACTAAGGCCGGTCATACACGGAGCGAATTTCTGGTTGAAGGAAAGAAATTAGCTTGATTCCCCTATCAACACAGGTGGTGTTGATGCGGGAATCCCTCCTGCCGGCCATTCTCTTCTCCCGGCGGGGGGGGGGGGGGGGG
>BLSH010374050.1:1327659-1360704 GCA_018402905.1 Glandirana rugosa | reverse complement strand
TATTTTCCGTACGTAGCGTATGATCGTGTAATACACTTTGAATGGACTTTTGCTTCGGGAAGTCGTTACGCTACGTTAGCGACCTCTGTCGAAGGCAGAAGTGGGCAGACGGAAGGACTGGTACCTGAGATCGACACACTGACAAGCCTCGGTACTACTACGGTGAGGACGCGTACACACCCCCTCGACAGTAAGTGCCGTGTCCATAGACTTCGTTGTCGTACCGACGTACATTACATTTATAGAGAATTTGCCACGTGCAAATCCTCTATAAATGTCATGGATATCCATTCGGAATAATATCCTAATGGTTATACCCTTTTTTATAACAGAAATTCAAATGACGGAAGACAATATTTTTTCCCATATTGGTAATCCTATAATAAGGCTTACCTATAGGTACTGTAAATATCTCCTAAACGTGCACCGTTTAAGAGATATTTACATTACATGCAGCCATGCTGTTGCTTCAGATACCTGTGCCGTGAATGACAGCTCCCCCACACATGCGCAGGAGTGGCATCATCATGGCTCCGAACAGTCACACAGCTAGAGTCCATGGTCAGGAAGGCAGACGGGTGAAGACGGAAGCTGTCTCCAGCGATTGCATCGCATTGCTGAAGGGCTTCGTTTTCAGGTAAGTTTCACATAATGTGCTAGTATGCGATGCATGCCTTTTATGCCTTTACCTTACAGGTCCTAAAAAATAAAAATAAAAAACACCCAGCAGTTTACATCTGCTTTAAAATTTGACAATTAAACCTGGAAGCTGATTGGTTTCTATGCAGAGCTGCACCAGATTTTGCACTCTCCTGTTTTAGTAAACCCCCCCCCCCCCCCCGTGTACTTTGCAAGCATAATTGCACTTATTTTCCCTAGAGCTTAGTGAATATGGTGTAGCTTCACTTTGTAAAGAATGCCCAATCAGGTGCAAGGAAAAAAAAAAAAAAATAATTTTTACTTGCACATGATTGGATGATAGAAATCAGCAGAGCTTCACATTTACTAAGCTCTGGGAAAAATGAGTGCAACTGCACTTGCAAATTATACAGTCTTTTTGGCTTTAATAAATCAACCCCAATGCACGCATCCGCAGTGTTACAAATAGGTCTATCACCAATCAATCGGTTTCATAGATGAGGCTCTCTGATTCCTACTGTATTAAATTATATTGTAATTGTACTGTCTGCCTTGTATTGTAAAGTGCTGTGTAAACTGTCGGTGCTATATAAATCCTGTATTTTAATAATAATAATGTGGATGTGGAGCACTCTTTACCTACCGACGCTATTGTTAATATAAGAACACCAACCATAAATAAGTAACATGGTCCACCAAGAAAACCCCCATTCAGAATTGAAACATCACTTACCGATATATAAGGCTTCACATGACTGCATGGGAAGAAACCAAGCTCATAGGTGGAAGTATTGCGACCCTAAACCAGATAATTGAATTCATTTAAGTTTGTGAAACCAGAAAATAAAATTACAGTTATCCATAGCAATTCGATTTCTCCTTTCATCAGCCTGATGTGAGGAAACTATAAAGGTTTCTAGTAAATGTTATGTTTTTTTAACATTGTAATCAGTTTGTTATTTTCATAGTTTGTGTATATTATTTTTTGTACCATTTTTTACAAGGTGTAATCATGGAACTGCTTACTAAGAATGCTGGGTTTGCTAATAACAAAGTGTGTAAAGCCTTGTACACACAATGAGAAAATCGGCTTAACGATTGTCTGTTTTGTTTTGCATGTTAAGGCTCGTACACACGGGACGACGATCGTGCGTACGACCGTGTTGAATCGTACGTTGACGGTCGTATGTAGCCTACTGACATGCACACGACGGTCGTACATACAACTTGCGGCCGGCCGAACGTGATGACGCGAACGAGCGTATAATGAGGAAGTAGCGTCACCTTTTGGGCTCCCTTCTAATTTCATGTTAGTTGAAGTGGACTTGGCGCATGCGTGTTTAGCACAATACAACTTTGTTGAACACAGCTGCTCTACACACGACTCAACGGTCGTATGCGAGCTTGTTGACACGACCAAGTTCTCTAGTCTGCACATACAACTCCCACGAACGACCGTCGTACGTTCAACTGTTGAAAGCGCCGCCACAGACGATCGATTCTGCATGCAACGGTCGTGAGTACGACGTGTTGAACACGATCGTCGTCCCGTGTGTACGAGGCTTTAGTCTTATATTAAAAATTAAGCGGTAACTAAAGTTACGAAAATTTTCGTACGACAAAATACAACTTCGGAGGTGATGTATAGTGTTGTATGGTATTGCAATGTATTCTTATGTTTCCGTCCATACATGGTGTTGGTCTCCTGATTTTTTTTCGGACGAATACTGTACTGATTAAATAAAAATGACCTCTTCTGGTATCGTACGAGAAAAAATTTCATATTCACATAAGCTGTCGTGATCAGCTCTCCAAAGCTCTGCACTAACGATCAGATTTTCGTATGATCGCTTTAAAATCGGTATTTTGTTTTTTGATCGTGTGTACTAGGCATTTATGGCCAACTGTATTCACTCATTAGTTAAGACACTGCCATCTGCTAGTAGAGGGGAAGAAGGTGTGTCCCTTTTCTGATTTATCTGAGACCCATTCTGCACAGCCACCGAATAGTTGCAAAATATATATATGAAACATTTACCTCAAATAACTAATTAAAAATTAATTAAAAAATGATTTTTTGTTTGAGTAATGAACAATAGATTCCAATTAATCTGGGCTTAGCTTCCACCCTAACCTAAACTTGAAAATGATATTTGGAATCTTACAGGCTGCAGCTGCCACCATTTTGCACTTCCTTTAGACTAGTGTTTGCACATGAGCCCCTGACTAGCATGGATAACAGCTTGACAAAGGCTCTGCTTGAACAACAGGTAGCAGCTACACCCCTAGTTTCCAAAGGCGACTGCTTGTGCCTCTCTCCTTTCACTTCACTCTCCCCATCCTCATTGTGCTGCATCAGTTGCCTCTCACCCTTAGCTTCCATGCTGTGTGAACAGAGTGGGCTGTGTGTGAAATCCTCCCTCCTTGTGTCAGTGGACTTGATTCAATCAGAAAGTAGGAGAGCTTAAGCCAATCAGAGGGTAGGAGAGCTTAAGCCAATCAGAGGGTAGGAGAGCTTAAGCCAATGAGGGCATCAGAGAGAGGATTTGCTGTGCAGCAGCGGATCATGGTATATGTAGTCTTTAAAGGGGCACTGCTCAATACAAGTGAATGGAGACTAATGGCTGCCTTTTGCTATGTACCACCACCTCATAGAGGACCTGATCGCAAGGATTTGACAGTGAGGGGGCAGTTGTGCGGACTGAAACTTCTGACACAACCGATCACTAAGCAGATTGGACCTGATCTGTTGCATACTGGGAGCGGTGAGCAGAACTATCGAGCTTAACCCCTTGCTGCCCAAAGTTAATGCTTACTGAGATTGTCCCTTATTTGACAGCCCATCAGCCATCCTTTATGTACAGTCTTCAAGAGATAGCTACATCTGCTATGACAGAAGGGCCCCAACAAAAACCTGCCAACATTGACAATTAGGCACCAGGTACTTTACAGTCACCTCCAGAGGTACCCCTTTGCCAATAACGCATAAATCCACCTGCTAATGAGTGCACTCAGGAACATTGTATGACTATCTATTGCTAAGAAATTCAGTGAGGTTTCTTTTATGCTATTCATGCTTTCACAGTTGATGCTATTTTTAAGGATACTGTGTGGATTAGTGTAATGAGGTTTAACCTTACTGAGGCGTAAGTTAGTGGCAGCAAGTGAGGGTAACCTGCCCGTCAGTTCATCTAATCTATTCTGTTGTCCTGCTTATTTGTTTTATACATTGCATTTGCTTACCCTTTAATGATACATTCATCTCATTAATCCTCAAGTTGTGGTCTATTTTTCTGTGTACCATCATAGAGCAGTAGAATATTAACACTTATTCTACACAGGTGTGAGTAACCTATAACTAGGTGTGATGGTGGGGACCGAGCAGGTTATAGAGTCGTGGCATGGAACAGAGGATCCATCATACCAAGCGGCTCCTGCGTACATAGCACCACACTACTTACAAAATAAGTTGATTTATAATGATAAATATGTGACACAGTCAACAAAAATGATACTTCAAAATTAAATGATACAACAGAAAATGTCAGAAGACGCACCTCCCACCAATTCTGTTCAGCTTCTGCTTTTGTCAGTTCTATGACATCCCCTTTTTGCATTTTCAGTGGTGGACCAAATGCAATAGGAGGTGGAGGAATTCCGAAGTATTCCTGACATGTTTCCATCTTTGTAAGACCTGCAATTGACAGACAGACTCTGATGTATTGAGGAACCAGGTTTCATTTATCTTGTGAGCAGCCAAAACACCACCAATAAAGCTGGCCATAGCAAAGAACATAAAAAAATGAAGGGCGATAAGTGATCTGCCTTTCCATTTGAAATATGGGCCAGAAGCTCCTATAGTCTCCTCTTTGGCTCTAGCCAGTGGGACAAAATAGTCTATCACTTTTTTTTTTTCAAAAAAACAATATAGCAGTGTTCTATATCAAATACTTAAAGAGGAATAGAGATTTAAAATCCCCAGACCACTGCCCTGGCTGCTTGGGCACTGAAAGCTCATCACCCATTGAGGTAAGTACAGTGAGGAAAGGGGGGGGGGGGCTGTAGGGTATTAGTTCACCTTTTCACTTTTTTTCTGAAAGGTGAGTTAACCCTTCAACTGATCAGTCAGTGAAAATTCTGTTAAATAATGCGTGTAACTAACCAGTTTTTATTTCTTTTCAAGCATGTTTATATATGAATTGCATTGCAGTTATTGTTCTTGTAAGTGAAAATAAACAACAGGTTATTATCAGATATATTATCATAGTTATTGCAGTAAAGGATTCCAAAGCAGTTCACACATGGGCCAAAACTGTCCAGATTACATTAAGGTGTGATCTAACTATTTGGCTTCTTAAAGGACCCATGCACACCGGGTGTTTAGCCCCAGTGCATGAGGCTCCGGTATTAAGGTACGGGTGCAAGGTACTAGATTTTAGGGCAGTATGCGCCCAGGGACACATGCTCAGAACACAGACTGCTTGCCCCAGTTGTCCCTGGGTGCATACTGCCCTAAGCATTAGCGGCACTCAGTGCACCATCCGCCCCTCATAGACTTTTATAGGCTGCTGGGAGTGGGGCTGAAAAATGCGCCTGTACCTTCCAACCGCACCATATTGTTTCATCTCCATAACCCCACCTTTTACTCAGGCAGAGAGCACAGGAAATTTTCAGCTCACAAGATGCCTGGTAAAATCAACAGATCTTTTCTGCATTTATTAAACATATAACAAAACAACTTTACATTTAACAGACTTTAGGGAGAAAAATAAAGGGAGAAAATAAAAGAAGTTCATTGTTAGGGTTTATGTACACTTTAACACCAGTGGCAACAAATATACAGGTCAATTAATGGCGGAGAAGGCATAACACACATTTTACTGACAATAATTCACTTATATATGGGCACCGAGGTATTTTCTTAGGATACTACTACCATGGAACATGCCAGTAAGTATATTCATAAAATGACTACTCAAATAAAGGTCTTTTCTAAACTGAAAGCATCATTATTATATATTTTGGTTGCAATCAAAGTGTACTACTATCTAGGCAGATGTGATGACAAACTATATATTGGTTATCTTTTATTTAAAAAATAACTTACCTGCGTCTATCCTTTTAGCTGGTGGTCCACGGCCCTGTTTTGCAGGCAAATTACATATTTATGTTATTACTAGTGCCTTTTATACAACACGTCATCATTTAACTAATCACCAAATAAAGAACATTACTTGGTTTTCTCCAACTGCTTACAAACTCCTGTTTATTAACTTTGAAAAAAACATTCCAACAAATATGACATTCAGATTATTTATATTCAGATTATTTTTTTGTAACCATCTTTTATCCACTCTACTACTTCACTTATGCTGTTACATTCACATTTGCATCTAATGCTTTTCCTCCACTTATTTCCTTGTATTCTGCCTTTATTTACTGTAAACTCTTACACACACACACACACACACACACACACACACACACACGCCTCCATTTCATCACACTATGTCCTATTTGTCTTATAAGCACTATTGTGTACCTTTTTAGTAGACGATGGACCACTGTCTGCAACAAAAAAAACAATGAACTAAGTTGTTTTAAAACCTTAATTCTGTAATATAAATAATTACAATAATGCGGTTAAAGTGAACTTGTGAGAATATTAATATGGGTAGTGCCTTCACAGACTTCAATTTAAAGCGGAGTTCCACCCAGAATTTTTTTTTTTAATCATTCAAGTCCTTTGCCTATATAGACTTACCTTTGAAGGAAAAAAACATTTTATACTCACCCTAAGTCGCTTGTTGTTAGGTGGTCTCTGTAATCTGCCCCTTTTAGGTCCGCGGCTCTTCTCCTCACTTCCTGCTTCGTCTGGCCTCCTGGGAGATGTGACTCATCATTTCCCAGGAGCCAGTGGGCTTCCCTGTACTGTAAAATCGTGTTATTTCCAGACAGGAAATGACGCGATTTAAGGCAGACCGAGATGGAGGAGTGCATGATGGTTACCCACCGTGCACTTCTTTCAGGAAGAGATGCCAGGAGACTACGGATGGGCTTCAGATGCCCTCACCTAAAATGGAAAGTTCAGCAATGAAAGAAACAAAATTATGAGCAAAAAATACATGTAATTACTAGGCGGTTTGAAAGTAAGGAAACAAAAGGTTACATCTATTTAATATTAAAAGAGTGGATGCCAAAAAAAAAAAATTCTGGGTGGAACTCCGCTTTAAACAGCAAGACAGTAGGGTGTCTGGAACCCATAACGAGCATGCAACCAGTGTAAACTTTTGTCAAGTAGACATGACTGGGCCGCACACTGATGCCATCACTGATGTAAAACCAGCTTCAATATACCAAATAGATAGAGGATTCACAACATATAATCTTGGTTGTCCACCTCCCACTCCAACGCACTTTACCCCATTTGGGGATTTATTGTGGCACAGCTGAGCAGGGATGCAGTCCTGGGCGTGCCCTTGATGGGAGCTAGGGGTACAGGAAAAAAGGCGTGCTTGGAGTGTCATAGCTACTATTGATTCCATAATTAAAAAAAACGTTTTCATCCTTGTAATTCAGGTCAGTAACTCCATAGCTGGTAAAGCAAGGATCAGGATGGCAGCCCCACATCTCGCATTTTTAAAAACCAAGGCAGTAATGACAACACCCATATTTCTCTCCTCACGGGTTACCTATAAACGTTTAATTGATGGCAAAAGCTTTACAAAAGTCATCCACTATTATAAACAAGAGCGTGTCCTTGAAGTTGTTTCACTATTTTAAAACATAATATCCATCATTATTTTATGAAAATAATTATTGTCTGGTATTCCAGCTTGTTTTCTAAAGCTGAATACTGGAATGATTAATAAAAAAATTATTTCATTACGTTCATTTAAGAGGGTGATTGCGGGATTTAATTTAGGACTTTCTCTAGTGTGAGAGAAGATATGCTTTCTGAGTGGGTGTTAGGCATGGTGCAAACCACATTTAAGGCTGATTGCATGTGTTGTGTTCAAGGAAGAAGCATGCCTGTGCTGGCCCAGGAATACTGGAAAGCCACCAGAGGTGGGCAGCAGTAGGCATGCTTGGGCCCTGGGGATTGCTAGCAGACTCTAAAGCAGTTCAGTAACCTAACATTGTTACTGAACTGCATTAAGATGTCATGGGGGCTGAATTTATACTCCATTCACCTTTTGAGCCCACTGACTTCTGCTGCCTTTCTCCTACCTCAGTCAAATCGTTAGCCTCAAGCCTAGTAAGCTAGTACACACAGGCTGAATGCCGGGCGACATCGGCTGGTTCAATAGAAACCTGGTGACATTTGGCCCATGTGTATGGCAGCCAGTCTGACAGAAGACGACCATTCGACTGGCTTCTGTCGAAGGATCATGACCAAAAACAGTCTGCTGACTGGCTGCCAATCAGCACTCTCAGCCAATGGCCGTGTCCTGGTGGGGTCACCCCCTGCCAGAACACAATAGAACAGCAGGGGAGATCACTGTATTAACATCAGATTGTTAGTACAGTGGCTGCTTCTAAGCTGTCGTCTTTTTTTTCGTCCAACCCTGCTACTAGTGTGTACCAGGCTTAAGTATCACTTAACAATATTAGACATCATAGCTACACAAAGTGACCCAAAGTTGGGGGCAGAAAGATTAAAACGCAATGTTGTCTTTTTAAATAGGTACACCTGGACTCAATGAGTAGACAAGTAGGACAAACTCCTATCTTGTTCTGTTAACATAATGGTTCTAGGTGTATCCACCCAGACAGTAAAATTATTTTACTGTTGACAACCCGCTTTTCCTCAAACTCCACTCCCTTGGCCTCCAAAACTCTGCTCTTTCCTGATTCTCCTCCTTTCTATCACAGCACTCCTTCAGTGTTACCTGTCTCCTCCTCTCCATTTCCTCTTTCTGTAGGGGTCCCCCAGGGCTTGGACCCCTTCTCTTCTTTATCCCCGTACGGCTTCCAATACCATCTCTATGCCGATGGCACCCAAATCTATCTCTACTCCTTACCTCACTCGTTCATTCTCCTCTCTCTCATGTAATATTCCCCCTGCTTATGCCCTCCGCCCTGACTTTTCCAATAACCACTTCCTGACCACTTGCGCAGTTATACTGCAGCAAGGCAGCTCTATTACGTAAATCACTGTACTGGTACGGCACTCCATGTAATGCACAATGCCCGCCAGCCACCCGCGATCGTTCCACAGAGAGGCAGAACGGGGATCTGCCCATGTATACAAGGTGGATCCCCGTCCTGTCATAGGAGTTCAGAATGATCGTCTGTTCCTAGTGATCAGGAACAGCGGTTCTCCCTGTCAGTACACTCCCCCCACAGTTAGAAAGCACCTCCCTAGGGAACACTTAACCCTTTGATCACTAGTGTTAACCCCTTCCCTGCCAGTGTCATTTTTACAGTAATCAGTGCATTTTTATAACACTGTCGCTGGTCCCAAAAAAAAGTATCAAAAGTGTCTGATCTGTCTGCCGCAGTCCTGCTAAAAATCGCTGATCACCACCATTACTAGTAAAAAAAATAAATAATATAAAAATGCCATAAATCTATCCCCTATTTTTTAGACGCTATAACTTTTGCGCAAACCAATCAATATTCGCTTATTGCGATTTTTTTAAACAAAAATATGTAGAAGAATACATATTGGCCTAAACTAAGGAAGAAATTTATTTTTTAGATATTTATTATAGCAAAAAGTAAAAAATATTGGGTTTTTTTTTTCAAAATTGTCGCTCTTTTTTGTTTAAAGTGCAAAAAATAAAAACAGCAGAGGTGATCAAATACCACCAAAAGAAAGCTCTATTTGTGAGGAAAAAGGGACATCAATTTTGTTTGGGTACAATGTTGCACGACCGCGCAATTGTCAGTTAAATCGACGCAGTGCCGTATTGCAAAAAATGGCCTGGTCAGGAAGGAGGTAAATCCTTCCGGGGCTGAAGTGGTTAAGATCAATAATACAACTATCAGTCCTTCCCCTCATGCCAGGGTACTACAGTAAGTGTAATCCTGAAATCTGACATGTGCATTCAGCCCCAAATCCAATCATTGTCAATAGTTGTTGACTTCACATCTGTAACATCTCTAAAATTCACCTTTTTACCTAATGAAACCACCAAGCTACTCATTCACTCGCTTGCTATCGCTCACCTTGACTATTGCAATTCCCTTCTTATAGGCCTACCGCTACATAGGCTATGTCCCCTTTAGTCTATCATGAATGCTGCTGCTAGACTCTATCTTACCAACCACTCAGTGCCTGCCACCCCTCTCTGCCAATCTCTCCACTGGCTTCCAATTGCCAAGCTACATCATCAATCTTGTCTCAAAACATCACCCAAACCGTCCTCTCCTCCCATGCTGGTCTCCAGGACTTCTTCAGAGCCTCTTTCATCCTTTGGAACTCTCTACCTCAATTTGCCCAGCTATCTCCTACTCTGGCCAGGTTTAGGTGATCCCTGAAAACTCATGTCTTCAGGGAAGCCTATCCTGCCTCCACCTAACAGTTGAACTTTCTTCCATTAGCTCATCCCTCACAGTTATTACCTTTTGTACCACTTGCCCTGCCCTATTAGATTGTAAGCTCTTATGAGCAGGGCCCTCTTGTATTGTATTGTAACTGTACTGTCTACCTTTATAATTGAAAGTGCTATGCAAACTGTTGGTGCTATATAAATTCTGTACAATAATAGTAATAATAATGGTAGCTTTTGTAGTTCTCTGCAATAGACCAGGACCTATATTGGCAATGTAGAAATCAAGCCTAAGGAGTTTCTCCTGTGTGGTAAACAGTGTTAATTTTGGCAGCAAATTTCGATTTAGCTTTAGCTCTTAGGACTAAAATGGCATTTTAATTTTACTCCCATTTTAGTCTTCTGCAATTGTTTTAGTTTTAGTCGTATTTAGTCGACTAAATCTCCAGTACATTTTAGTGGACTAAAACTCATGTGGGTGTAGTTAAATTGTAATACATTATTTAAGCATTCCTCTACAATTTCCAAACTCATTATATACTGATGGAGTGAAAAATCGAATATGTTATTATTTATGGTGTTGAGGTCTGAACATGCAGTACAGACCAGTGTTCATTTTGACGTCAAATTTCAATTTGGTTTTAGGCTTAGTCTTTTGACTAAAATGCCATTTTAGTTTTAGTCGTATTTTAGTCATCTCAATTGTTTTAGTTTTAGTCCTCTTTTAGTTGACTAAAATGGTATTATGTTAGTCGACTAAAATGTTTTAGTCGGTTTTAGTCAACAAAATTAACACTGGTGGTAAAGTAACATTTAGTATTATTCTTTTCCACCTATGTGTTGTACCGGTGATAAGAAGGCAATGAATATTACTAACAAATTAATAAGGACTGAACATGAATCCTGCTGCCTGGATGAGCCAGTTTACCAAATAAACAGATTGACTGCACTAATGAGATTGTACATATCATTCGCCAAGGATCTCCATAAGAGCCCCGTTCACACAGGGGTGACTTGTGCTCTGACTTGAGTCGCCCCAAGTCGCTTGACATCTGAAATCCCATTGAAGTGAATGAGAGCCGTCTTAATGTACACTACTGAAGTCACTCTGACTTCAGAAAAGATTCCCTCACGACTTCAAGGCAACGTCTATCCCACTTGTGCCCATAGAAGTCAATAGAATTTGCCTCCAAGTCAGATCCCCAATCTATATTGAAGCGACTTTACAGTTTTAACCCCTTCAGAGCCATGCTATTACTGAAGTACGGCTCCAGCGTGGATCTGAATTTCCGTCCATGGACGTCGTGCTCTGTGCACGCTCCCGGTGCACACTCCCAGGCGGCGGCGGTGCGCGCGTGGCCGCCACACGCTGTGCGGGCATGCCCGCGGGTCGGGCGGACTCGATGTCCGCTCAAGACCCGCGATCACCTGCCAGAGCTGCAGAACGGGGAACCGCCGATGTAAACACAGTGGTTCTCCGTTCTGTGACAGGGGACATAACAGATCTACTGATCCCTGTCACTTGGATCAGTTAGATCTGTTATGTCCCGGCCAGCCCTGCCCCCACACAGTTAGAACACATACAGGGAACACAGTTAACCCCTTCACTGCCCCCTTAGTGTTAACCCCTTCACTGCCAATAACATTTATACAGTAATCAGTGTCTATTTAAATTTCTGATCACTGAATAAATGTCATTGGTCCCAAAAAAGTGTAAAAAATGCCCAACATGTCCACCCCAATATCAAAGTCCTGATAAAAATCGCAGATCGTTGCCATTACTAGTAAAAAAAAAAAAATAATAATAAAAACGCCATAAATCAATTCCCATAGTTTGTAGACACGTTAACTTTTGCGCAAATCAATCAATATACGCCAATTGCGATTTTTTTTTACCAAAAATATGTATTGGCCAAACCCAATGAATAATTTTTTTATATATTTTTTTTTTAATTTGTATTATAGCAAAAAGTAAAAAATTTTCTTTTTCTCAAAATCATCGCTCTTTCTTTGTTTATAGCGCAAAAAATAAAACCTGCAGAGGTGATCAAATACCACCAAAAGAAAGCTCTATTTGTGGGGAAAAAAAGATAAAAATTTTGTTTGGGTACAATGTCGCACGACCGCACAATTGTCATTCAAAATGCAACAGCGCCTAATGCTGAAAATTGGTCTGGGCAGGAGGGGGTTTAAGTGCCCAGTAAGCAAGAGGTTAAATAAAAGAATTTTTGAAGGCAACCTCCTTCCTCCCTTCTCTGATTGGGCACAGGCAAAGTTGCCTGGCATGAAGTCGCACTGAAAGTCGCCTAACAAAGCCTGCCCAAGTCGGATCGCCCTGTGTGAACGCAGGCTTATCCTTCTAATCTTTGGTATATGATTAAATGTATAAAAATGTATGTATCACAACTTGGCCCTCACCTTGTCTCCCACAGCAGGACACTCGACCCAAGCATTCCTTGTGGGCAGGAGCTCTGCAAATGGAACATCTGTATCCCTGGAAGAATATTCCCCTGTAGGTGTAAAAAAAAACATGTAAGAGTAGTTGGCAATGGAGTAGTAAGTGCTCCATCACATATGCCCTCTTCTCTTACCTTAATAGCATTTGACAGGCCTTGCATGTAGCTGTGCTTTCAAATGAATGCATCTGAAAATCATGTCCATTTGCATGAGCATGGTCTGGGTGAATGTTGGATCTGTAAGAAAAGAAATACTATTTATTGATTCATAAGAAACAAACCACTGTGGAGCTATTTGAAAGCTCAGTTTAAGCCCTCTTACACAGCGTTTATTACAGCTCTCCATGTTATTCAATGGCCCCCTAAAAATGCCAAATTTTTTGAGCAGTAGAGGGCGTCGGCGTTAGTGAGCTGTAACAAGAACGCGGGACCAGCGCGTTCTGAGGCTGTAACGTTTTGCCGTTTTTGACGCCGCAAAACGCTCACTAACGCCGTACCGGCGTTAACCAGCATTTTTGATGCCAACGTTTTCTGGTTAAAAAATAGAAGAGGAATGTTTTTTTTAAAAAAAACGCCTATTGACGCCGACGCTCACGAATGCTCACTAACGCTCATTAACGCCAATGCAAAATGGCAAAAAAAACACAGATTTTTCCCTGACGTCGGACCCGACGTTTTGCTTATTTTTAAATATACGCCCGTATGTATGAGGCCTAAAAGTCAGGCAATTTCTATTTCACATTTCCAGTGTAGGCTGGAGGAAAAAAGTAAGAAAGATTCAGCGCAACCAATGATATTTTTTAGTGGCTCTTTTTTTTTTAATTTCTTCAGTTACTTTCTGGTTTCAAGGCCTAGGCAAATACTGTCATTAACCCTAGGAGTCTTCAGGAGGAGATGATGGGCTTTGCTAAGCACATCCTCCTGTCTACATGCCTGAGCTAAGATGGATGGATGGAAGTAAATGCAACATCTTCCCTTACTCAAGATGGCCACGGCCAGAAATGCTGAAGATGTTTTTCAAAGTGATTTCTCAACAAAATAAAGCATGGAGACATGGATGAATGGGTTTGTTTGGAGTATTAAAAATTAATTAAATTATATTTTTGGTTTGTGGTGCTCAGATGCAGTGCAGTTCCGCTTTAATGTGCCTATTGTATACATAGATATGTTAAAGTTCAGTCCACCCAAAACTGATATTTTAGGGGTTTTTTTTTCAGAAGGGGGGGGTTAATCACCTGGCAGTTAAATATATTTCTTGGGGACTATCTTGAGTACCTCTTTTTGATGGATTTATTCTTAAAACATATGGACAATGTCACAAGGGCACTGGAACATGCAAAGGTTGGCAAGGGAACCTGGAAATCCCAGGTGAATAAGAAAAAAGTCAGTAAGTATGGCATGGGATTCTCAATGCTGGGGTATTCCAGACATATAAAAAGCCAGGGGGTGGGGTATTTCACCAGGCTTCAGCTATACATGGGATATCACTTTTGGGTGGAATAATAGGGTGCAATTCATGCACTTTTCTATACAATAAGATGCCTTGTTGCCACACACTTACACAGCCATTTCAAACTGCTCCATCCACTTCTTCTTTAGTTCTCTTGTCTTGAAATAGAGTTCATATCCTAAGCAGGCTCGGGCATCAATCAAATAGAACATGTGAGCCCACTGTAAAAGAATTTTATGTAAGATAAGCTTGGTTTTATTGAATTGCAGACTTTTGTTTTCAGTATGCTGGTGGTTCTGTGACATCCCTCCATCTGATGTAGTTCCCTAACTGTCCAGAAATATAATGATAAGCATTTCACAGTATTTTATATAAAAATACAATCTCTTTAACTGTGTAGCAAAATCTAATGGTAGTCTTCTCTACCACCTACCCCTGTGGGCCCCCTTCAGTTACAGTGGATGTAAACCCGATTCATGAAATTTGAGCTGGGTACATATATCTGCAGTGTTTTCTTATCTCTCATCAAAGCACTAAGTCACGTTGCTTTTTCCTGCTCCATTCTTCTGTTATCAGCATGATAACTTCTGACAAGTTCTCAGTCACACAAGATAAAACCAGCCTGAAATATGTGTCGGGGAGGTTGCTATAAATAGATTAGCAGAGAGCTAAACTATTCACAGAACAGCTCTGAGAGTCTCTGGCTGTCTTTGCCTATGTGGAGTGGGGGTGTGTGCCTTTCCTCCAATCAGCTGTCTTGGCTGTATGCCCAGACTTCACTTCTAGTGCTGAACAGGAAGAAAAAATCTGTAACAGGATCTAAACTTTCTAAACAGTATATAAAGCTGAAGACAGCAGATATGCATGTAAAACTTATGTAGGAGGATTTGTTTAATTTCTGTGTATCATCTGAGGCTGTTCACTTCACTGGGTCTATGTGAGGGTTTACATCCACTTTAATTAACTTTGGGGAGATTGAGAAAATTATGTTTTTATAGAACCTCTCCTCTTGACTAGGTAGCAGGGAGGTGGTTATCTTACCTGCAGTATCAGAAAACACCCTGCAACCTTGTTCAGTGAGACTGTTTCCCTTTAGTACCAGCTAAGATTCTGTGTCATCACATCCTGCCAGCAAAGTGTTTACCACCAGGGAGCAAAGCATACAGGGATTTGAAGTCCCAGGGCTCAAGTGGCACATTCGTTTAAACTGCTGGGGAACTACAACTACCAGCTTGCTGGGAGTAAAGAACAGGCTGCTGTGAGAGGATATAAAAAGGCTTGTTTAGGCCTAGATCTCTCTCTTGGGATGCCGGTCTGGATCGGCAAGCAGGGGCTCTGTGTTGGAGAGTGCTGAGGCTGAGTTGTGGCCTGCACAAGAAGAGTTAACATGAGGCAGGAGAATAAAGTGGACTTAGGGTAGAGGTGCTGCCTCCCAGATCCGTCCACCGCATTGATCCAGGTATCCACAGCCGGTCAGGGGCATCCAGCCTGAGAGAGGGGGATCCCAGGTGTACATCCAGATGCACCTGCAACAACGGTGTGAAGCATTACAGTGTGAGGTGATCAGTCGGGTCACTAGAGAAGCTTGCTTGTTCCAGGACGTTAGTTTGGGCCTCAATCGCAGGATTGGGTGAGGGGGCATTTGCCCATTTGCAGGAAACAAGGACGCTGCACACAGATTTCTATGTTGTATGGACACTGTATAAAGACATCATTGCTCTTTGTCACCTTTCTGACACCTGTAGTGCTACAGGACATAAGGCCATTTAGATACAGAGACACTGTATACAGACACCATTGTCCTTTCACCCTGCTGAGGAAGATCTTGCATTTTTTTACTTGAATTTCCGGGCCAGTTGTGTTGTTTGGCCCTACTATTCAGGAGTTTAAATGCACCAACGAGAGTGGCTAGCTGAAGAATCCAAAGCCTCATCTGCTTTAACTGAAGTTATTGGTCCCATATGGGCATGCACACACATGTTCAGGGCTCTGTATATGTAGTGGGTGTGCTGGATAGTTTATCTGGGAAGTTAAGCCACTGAATATTGAACTGTGTACAGTGTTGTAGTTGGGCCTGTGGTGTCAGGAGACAGAAGAGAGAGGTCTGACATAAAGAGGGTCAGTCTTCTGCTCTCCTCCTGCCTGGATTCATAAATTGGTAACCAATCCAACATAAAGTGTCATATTGTTATTTATTTGTGCCTCTGCTCTTGGGGAAATTCTCAGGTTTGGAATCCCCTGAAAGCAGCCTGAATATAATATTGAGCTATATTGCTCTTAATCTCAGTTGATTACTTGAATATATATATTGTTACTGTCTGTTACTATTCCACAGAAATATTGCAGTAAAGATAATATCTGTGTGTTATCATAACATGTGTGGTCCTTACACTTACACTATTGTCAAGTATGCCAGAGGGGCTGAGGCTTTTCTTGGGGTTGAGAGACAGAGTACGGGACTGAACACACTCCAGCAGGGGTAACGCTACACGTATTAAGCAGTAAAGAAGATATGGTTGATGACGGTCTACCTTTTTATTGTCTCTGTCTCCAGAGGGGTCATCACGGATTTCATAATTTTGAAGTTTTATAAATTCCTTCAGGTCATATGTATCTCCTTTCCTCTTACATATTAACAGTGCCCGATCCAAAAGAAAGGCATACCTGAGAAGTTAAGGAAAACATCTGAATAAGTAACAGTGTGTTTGGCTATTTGATGAAATACACTCATGCAGAATATTATGTTTTGATAAACCAATAGACATAGATTTACATGATTCTGTACAGGTAAAAGGAGGCAGTAAAATGCAAGACTAAATAGACCATGGGCTACATTACAGCTTTTACTTTGCAGTATATTTCAATATAATATACAGGTATGCACAGGGCTTTTTTTCAGCTGGAACGTGGTGGAACTCAGTTCCACCACCTCTGTCTCAGGCCCTTTGCTCCCTATTCATCACTATCACTTGTAAACACAGAAGTCTGGCTTCTTTGTTTACAAGTGACAGCTTGTCTCCCAATGGCTCCTACAGATCTGATCTCCTGGGTGGCTCCCACTGAATGCAGAATGGGGACAAGAGAGATGCAGGTGCCCGGGGAGCAGTAAGGTGGTAACGTGGTTGAGTTCCTGCACCTATTTTCTGAGAAAAAAAGCTCTGGGTATGCACCATTGAAATATGAATAATAATAATAGCTTAAAAGCTCATTTAAAAAATGTATTTTCTTGGATACAATCTGCACTTTAAGCGGGAGTATACCCTCCTATGGGTTTCAGCCAAGGAAGCTGACATCTTAGCCTCTGTTTAATCTGCATCTGCCATGATGCTGCACATGTGATCCACTATAACACCACCCATTGGATGTTTTGATAGTTTGGTTGAGAGCACAACCAAGGAGACAGCTAGCATTTCCGGCATGCCGGGAATATTAACTCTTCTCTGACAATATCAAATCGATGGGTAGACTTCCGCTTTAAAGCAGTGTTTTGCTCACAGCTGCAAAAATTAAAAGCCAACAGCTACACATACTGTAGCTGCTGGCTTTTAATGGGACACTTACCTGTCCTGGAGTCCAGTGATGTCGGCACCGCAGCTGATGTTTCCATCAGCTGCCAGGTGCTGCCGCCGCCATTACAGGTAAGGGCACCTGGCAGTGAAGCAGTGCGGCTTCACGCCGGGCCCCTACTGTGCATGCGCGAGGCACCGCTGCTCTTTCTCACTAGCTCAGTGGCAAGGGGGGAGGAGGGAGGAAAAGGGAGCCGGGCTGCTGACGTAATTCGCTGCGGCCCAGTCTCCCGGAAGTGGGAACAGGACACCTGCCAAAGACAGGTATCCTCTCCCCCCTCCCCCCGAAAGGTGCCAAATGTGGCACCAGAAGGGGGGAAGGAATCCAAGAAGCGGAAGTTCCAAATGTGGGTGGAACTCCGCTTTAAGTGAACTGTATGTTAAAAAAAATCTGTTTTGTGAACAGCAACATCAGATTTGAGTTGTAATTTTCCAATGGAAGGTATAAAGGGAGAAGAAGCATCTGATTTAATTGCTATAGACCGCAGACTCCTAATGCAGCACTTTACATGACCAGTATTTCCAGTCTAAAGGACAAACAGCACAGTCCATTTGAGATATTCTAGTTCAGCAAAGGCTGTCTGATACTTTAAAGGAAAAGTACAGCCAAAGCTCCTTTGGCTGTACTTCTCCTGTGGATCACAAGAGTGTAGTTCGTTTTGCACTCCTGTGACCCGTTTTCAGCAGACAGCAGGTTGAAGTCCCTTGTCGGCTGGCATCACAGGGCCGGTCCATGCTCAGAAAACATTGCAACCATATGGTCGGGATCTGCCTACATGCCTGGACCAGAACCCGGCTCAGCCTCTCAGCGAGGAGGCAGAGCTGACAGTCACCAACTCTCTGCTCACGGAGCTGTGGGAACCGAGCGATCGGCAGTGTTTGATCAATTGGATCTCAGTGTTAGAGCCAGCGGGGGGACCGATGCTGCTAGGTAAGTATGATTAAAAAACAAGTCCCATATGTCTCTTTTAAAAATGTAGTGTTTCCTCCAAGATGAACCTGTTAGCTAATCAAACTCACTGCATTGTCAAAACACAGACATACTGAGGTTTATGTACAGTAAGTATGTTTGTCAATCACCAACTAGTTACCTGGGGTCATGTGATCTGGGGTCCACATAATATATAGAACCTCAACCTCTGTTTAACATAAAGCCCAGTGATGCGCCTTTCTGGACTTAAGCCTACTCTGCTTATTAAAAGCCCAGTGTGGGAGCCTTTATTGACCACTGAAGCTCTCACGCTGGACTGTTAAATATCAGAATCATGGGGTTCAACTCCAGAAAGGAGTGAAGCTTAAAGTATAACTAAAGGAAAAACTTTTTTTTTGTTAGTTTTGGATAGAGTGGAGAGGGATTACAACACTTACCAGTTTTTATTACTTTCTGTGTCCCTATTAGGGATATTCTCCCCTCTCTATTTGTCCTGTTTACATTATTGAAAGTGAAAGTAAAAGAAAATCCCATATTTTGGGTTGTCCCTAGAAAAGTAAGAGAGGGGAAATCTTCCAATGGGGACACTACGTCTGGTGACCTGGGGGTCCCCAAGGAATTCCCTCAATTTGCATGGCTTTCTTCTCACTTCTTGCTTGGCTATGGGACAGTAAGTGAAGGGAAATCTCTGCAATGAGGCACAGATGGCGGAAAAAAATCTGACAGGGGTTATAACCCTTCCTTACTCTATCCAAAATGAGAAAAAAAGGTTTTGCCTATAGTTCCACTTTAACTCCTTAGTTAATGCAGAGATCAAGCCTCTGTATAAAGAGTGTACCTTAGATCCAAGGTGCTCCCAAGTCTAAAGAAAACTAGTTGAGAATTAACAAATTTTCTTGAAGGCACTAAAAAGCTGCTTGCATTTTGTAACTATTGTTAGTTTAATAATCTTTGATCGTCTTGCATGTCTACTTAAGGGGCTGTCTCACTATAATGATAATACATGATGTTGTACATACTGCACCATATCCCCCATTACTTTGCAATGGTACCATCTGATGTGCATTTCTTTTATATAGTGCTACTCTTCTCCATCACCACCAATTACTATTCATGAAATAAATTCTCAGACCTTTGTATATTTCACAGCTTTTAGAAAACTGGCTGGCTTCATTTCAATCATTTTTTTATCTTGGTACTTCACCTCTCCCTTCTCTTTACTGAAAACTGTAGCCCTTCATCATTGATCCACTGTGAGTAGAGAAATATCAGTTTACCTGTCCAGTTTTGACTTTTTTTCTGAAGTAATAATCTTCAATTCACCATCTGTCTTTGGTCTTCCATACAGTGCCAGAGATTCTGTCTAAAGAACCAAAATGACATTAGGTCAAAATGCTGACCATCGTCAGATGACAGAGACAATAGTGAGGGTGCAATTCATTGTAACAAAACCATCACAATTCAAATTAAATTAACTAGGAAACTTCAAGTAATATATTTATGTTAAATTATGAGGTTTCACAATATTTGTATCTTCTATAGTTATAGCCAATTTCCATTCAAAACCGTACATTTCCAGGAGTGTTTGGCACATTTCACTCTGCTCAGATACCCTTATTTGCCTGCCCATCTGTATTTATTAGCAAGATAAAAATACATTTAACTAAAGCTTGAGCTATGGCATCTAAATAAATGTAAAGCAAACCTGTACTTAAAGCCAATATTTAAGGATCTTTACAAGTCTGAATTAAAAATGAATGGTGTGTCATAATGTGCTTGAACATTTTAATAAAAAAAAAATGTCCACCTTTTACCATTAAAAAAAGCAGTCTAGTCAGTTGACTTTGCCTAGACAGAGATTATATTATTAGTCTGCTGCAGGCAGGAGGAGACATTTCCGCAGTCTGGTCTCCCCCACTGATCAGAGTTCAATATTGTATAGCAAGTCAAAAGTCGAGAGGCTGCAGTAGAAGCTGATCTGTGGCAGACATTTGTGAACACAACAAAGAACTGCTCTGACACCAGAATTTACATGTCTATGTCACCTCTAAGCTAGCATCTCAGTCTAGGGAGTATATGCTGATTTTAAATAAAGATGATGCCATCCTTCTGGAGAAAAAAAAGCAGATGGGATGGGGTTATTATTATCTTTGAGAGAGGGACTATATACTGTAACTATACAGTACTTAGCATGTATACATGTAATATGAAAAAAATATCTGATGTTAGGTCCATTTTAAACCAAACTGTATTTCTGAGCCTAATGCCTGGTACACACAATGAGATTATTGGATGAATGATCGTCCGTTTTTTTTTTTTTTTGCATGCTAATCTCAGATCGAACCTGAGGAGTTTAAAAAGTCTCAAAAATTCTCGTATGACAGAATAAAAAATCAGAAGTGATGTAATGTGTTATAGTGCATTTGTATTGCATTTTCGAATGACAACTATACTGATTAAACGAAAATTGTATGATCTGGCGTTGTATGTAAAAAAATTTCATGCATGTCTAATCAGATAATATCAAATTTGCTGTCATGATCAGTTCTCAAACGCTCTGCATTAATGATCCGATTATCGTATGATTGCTTTGAAAACTGTATTTTTGTACGATTTTCTGATTGTGTGTACGGGGCTTAAGGCAGGCCATAAACACTGTGAAATTCCTTCCTGCAACCATAGGTTGCAGGAAAGAAATTCACACAATTCCCCCGTCAACACAGACAGTGCTGACAGAGGAATCCCTCCTGCCGAGCCATTGTCTGTTCATGGCAAGGGCGGGCAGGGTAAGCCGCCCCCCCGCCAGGAGCAGACAATGCATCCAGCCTACCCCAGCTGAACCGGCTGAGATTTGTCTATGGCCGGCCTAAAAATGCAAGAAAAAGCATGAATAAGTGTGCTACTGTTATCATTTATTCCCCAATCAGCAACAAGTGTTTCCTGCACTGAGTATGGAGCTCTGCTATTATCCCAGCCCCCCCCCCCCACCAGAGCATCACTCAGTAAAGTATCCACTGTCTCTCCCTTCAATAAAGAGTTAATTTTGCCTCTTATACCTTCCCTTTTCTTCTACCTAAACCAAGTTTTGCAAGGATGTTTGCAAACCCCTTTTATAATTAACCGTTTTTATTGATTTTTTCCATATGACAACAAAAGCGATGAAATATCATATAGGGGACAACCTATGAAGTCCATAATCAATCAGTAGTCTAGCAAAGACACGTAGCTAAGAGATATGCATAAGTCACAGTAACCAACTCAACTACAAAAAGCAACAGTGGTTTAAAAAGAAAAAGCATATTAACCGGTCTAGCAAATGCAAGCAATTGGGCACTGTTCCCAACCGGGGCAATTAAAATTCAGCCGGGCGCAGAGGCAGCATCCAAGGCACAGTATGATGTCCAAGAATAGTTGCTTAAAGGAAATTAGCAACCAACAAACTAGTACAAAAAGTAAAAAAGAAAAAAAAAAAAAAAGGAAAGAAAGAGGAAAAGAAAGTGATAGAGAAAAAGAAATAGAAAGGGGCCTATGTCTATTGTTCCCAGGTGTTGGAGCTCACAACCACCGCCGACAGTAAAGCAGGGTCGTTACTCACGAGGACTCTTCATGCTGATGCCAAGGCCCCCAAACGGCTTTGTGTTGATCAACTATGTCAGTGAGGTGGGCTGTCAGTAACTCCATAATCTCCACATCCTTAATCCTAGCATACAGTTCAATAGGGGAGAGGGGTGTTTGCTTTTCCAGTGGAGAGCCACCAAAAACCTAGCCGCCGTTAAAATGTGCCGTGCTAATTTCTTGGCAAGCTTAGATAATCTGGGTGGAAGTAACCCCAGTAAAAAGACCTTAGGGCAAAGAGAGAAAGTCAGATCTAATAAACTTTGTGGGAGATCCTGTACTTACTTCCAGTAGGGGTATAGTGATTGGCACTGCCAATAAATGTGGAATAAGGTGCCAAGATCCTTCCAGCATCGCCAGCAGTGATCTGACGCTAAAGTATATGTAGCCTTAAGGTGGGAGAGGGGTCATGTACCAAAAATTAAGTACTGTGTATGTATTTTCTTTATACAGAGTGCATACTGAACTCTTGGCAGCTTGGGGCCTAATAACCTACCACTAGGGCATGGATAATTCCTCCCAGATGGCCTTTTCCCATCTAAGCATATAGCGGTGTTTCCCTTGCGTTTCCTTAGGATGTGCATTCAGTAGTTTAAAAATGTCAGATGTTAAACCTTTATGGGATGGACCCCCAAGGACAAGTCTTTCAAATGGGGATAAATTGGAAAACTGGAGGTTAGGTGCAAAACACAAGGCGTAATGGCGTATCTGAAGATATCCATTAAATGCCTTTTGTGGGAGATCATGGCTCTTGAGGAGATCCCCAAAGGACCACAATATTCGTGTGACGGGATTCACTAAGTGTCCAAAATGAGCCAGGGAGAAATCATGTGAAAGGTGAGGCTATCTGGCAATCTGGGGTTATTTAAAAAAGCTGTCACCGAGGATACTTCAGATGGAAGCGAGTACTTGCGTCTCAACTGCCTCTAAATAGTATGTAGTAATACCACGGTGTGTAATAAGGAGGCAGGTGACACATCCGCATTCCAGAGCAGATTGTTTGGATGGATCAGGGCCAGCCATAATTTTTCTATCTCGGTCCAGAATTGTAGGCCAGCAGGGGTACCCAGGACGCAATAGCCTTCAGTTGGGAGGCATGATAATACCCGCAGGAGGTTGGGAAAAGCCAAGCCTCCATCATTCTTAGAAGCAAAGAGATAGACAGAGATTATGCTACTTATTCTATGGCATTTATAGTTCCACGTGAAGTTTAGAAGTTCTGCCTGTAGGTAATGCTTGCTTTTTCAATCAGAACAATATGATTTCATCATCACCGGCTTACCAAATGTTCAATAGATAACTGGAAGGTGGTAAGTTGCTTCAATGACTCATTGTCCCTTTTCACCTCATTAACACATTGAGCCAAATCCTAGGGAGAAACCACATATATATTTTATTTCTAAACTGAACTTTTCATACATATACAATTGTATAGCTAAGAATTTAAGGTTAGTTAGTTTATAATGCTCCAGCATTTATTATTTTAGTTCAATATTCTATAGACACTACATATATTCTTTACCCTCATGGCATCCAGTGCCTTCTTTAAATCCTCCTTCTCTGTTGGTTCCACTGTGTGTTTTACCAGCTCCTGCATGGAATAGGCAGAAGTCTATGAGAACTTGGGCAATATAAGTAGCTCAGTAGACATTCCACATAATAAACAGATACCAGTACCTGAAGCAAAAGATGATACTTTAAAACTCGTTGCATGGGCACCATCAGCAAATCCCGTAGAGAGAACCGACCATTGTTTGCTCTTTGAGAACATTCCTGCAAAACCAAAAGATTCCTTTGGGTCTTTTGCATGAATGGAAATGTTAACTAGAGCATTTGTAAAACATGCCTGGTTGCATTGCAAACTGAAATAAAATTACCCAATAGACATAAGATTATTGGTGCCTAATTTAGCTGATTATTGTGGGACCAGCTAGTGATTGTATACTATACATGTAGACAATATGTGAACTGCAGATATCACTTGGCTGACTGATCTCAGTGAAAATTAATTTTCTGGGGTGGATTCCAAGATTCAGGGATTCAGTAGGGCACATGTCAACATTGCCAAACAACATTTCTTCAACTACAAAGTTACCTCTTCCTTGCCATGGTGTTCCCCAGCTCCCAGTCTAGGCATCCTAGAACACGTAAGCTCTAGTTGCCAATCATAACTGCACAATCCCAAGTGTTTGCTACAAGCATGGAGGAAGAAGAATCAAAACTTATATTTCTATGTACACAAATAATTAACAATATATAGACACCTCAAACTACAGTACATCAGTGACTGTAGAGGGTCTTCCAACCTCTCCGACCACTATTGCACCAATACGCCTAAGCCTATACTTTCACTATGAGCGCTATGATTTACAGAATACAAAGCAAATGACAGTACAGCTTCAGTACATGAGATCCACAGCTCTCCTTTCGCACACCCCTGGAAGTATTGCGATAGCCATACTATTTAACATCAGTGAAATTCTAAATAACAAACAGCAGTGATCCTGGAGGTGGCCTACACCTCATGGGACCTAAAGAATATCTTTTTTGCCAAAGTGCAGCCAAAATAAAAATTCAGCACTAGGGACATTACTTTCAGTTGCTGATGCCTTCTGTAAGGTGAAATCCTCCTTCACGATTCTCCCCCATCCCCTGCTGACATAATCTTCCAACGTGGTGGAGGTTAAGATAGGTTAAGATAACTGTGGGTACTGTCACAGACTCTCATCAATGATTTTAATTTCAGATCTAAACTCAGTTTCTACTGGCTAATACAAACAATGGCTTTAATTAACAAATCAGAAATAAGCATTTATTTTTTCCCTCCCATTGATTTTCTTTCACTTTGTATTTATTGGGAAAAAATTAAGGCATTACCGATTCATAGTACACAGAATGATACAAAATATAAATCACCAATTTTGTACAGTTTTCCAAGGAATAAGATAAAGAAACATCACCCAATACAGGGCTCTCTCTCCCAAAACCAATAGCTGTGAAAAACAATCACTTCAGCCTTTGTAAGGAAAATAAACCCAAGACAAGCAAATGGATATGCAAAAATAAGGAGGAAGGGGGAAAAACATTGTCCATTAGAACATGAGTTACCCAATTCTTAAATGATAGGGTGGTGTCAAAGGAAGACCAGGGAGATAACCCCCCACTAAAAACCCATGCTCTTCTGGAACCTAAAAAGGAAGATTTAGACATTTGCGCTTATTCTGTCTTCATTCCCTCCACTGAAAAATGAGAATATGCAGTGTTTGCTACTCGAGAGAGCAGAAAAAGAAAACGCCAAAGGAAAAGAAAACTGGAGTAAGAAGAAGAGAAGAAAGGAAAGAAAGGGAGAAGGAGAAAGCAGAGAAGTAGGAGAAGGGGAAAGAAAGGAGGGGAACAAGATCGGGAGGAAAAGGAGGCAAACCCCCATCTTGCTCTATACTGCCAACTGGGGCATAGGACACACATTAGACTCAACTCTGCCTGTCATGTATCCAAAAAATGGGACCCCATTGATTTTCTTTACCCCTGAATATGCTGAATTTTCTACCCACCTCCTCCATTCATAGAAGACATACTACAGCCTAAGCATTACTACTCTACCTAAATAAAAAGGTTTTGCCATAAACTGAAAGTCAAACTCTTTAATCAGAACTGTATTTTCCATGATCACTAGTTGGCTTTCTGTTAGCATTTGGAAACTGGAGTCCAGTTTATAAAGAGATATTAAAGTCACTTCACAGATCAGCTATCCAAGGTCACCTTTCCTCACTGGGCTTCAACTGGTGAAGCAAATAGCAATGTACAGCACCAACATAATTGTGCTTATCTGAGGACTGATAGTTGCAGCAATAGCACTTCCACATTATAGCAAACTTACCTTTGAATTTTCCCTGTTCCCCCAATAACAGCTCCATGCTCTTCCTTGATGTTCCATAGCCATAGGTGTCATCTTTGCGAAATCTTTTTTGATGCCAGCACCTTCCTCTTTGCTATAGAGCGATAACTGTGCATGCATGATGCAATTGTACCCTCCCAGCACTAGGCTGTACTCTTTGGCATCTTAAAGATTCCAAGAGTGTACACTGCACTGCACACATCTGGAAAATTTTAAATTTTCATCTTTATCTTTTAAATACAGTACCCCATAAAAGTGAGTACGCCCCTCACATTTTTGTAAATATTTTATTATAGCTTTTCATGTGACAACACTAAAGAAATTACACTTTGCTACTATGTAAAGTAGTGTGTGTACAGCTTGTATAACAGTGTAAATGTGCTGTCCCCTCACAATAACTCAACACACAGCCATTAATGTCTAAACCGCTGGCAACTAAAGTGAGTAAACCCCTAAGTGAAAATGTCCAAATTGGGCCCAATTGGCCATTTTCTCTCCCTGGTGTCATGTGACAAGTTAATGGTACAAGGTCTCAGGTGTGAATGGGGAGCAGGTGTGTTAAATTTTATTTTATTGCTCTCACTCTCTCATACTGGTTACTGGAAGTTCAACATGGCACCTCATGGCAAAGAACTCTCTGAGGATCTGAAAAAAAGAATTGTTGCTCTACATAAAGATGGCCTAGGCTATAAAAAGATTGCCAAGACCCTGAAACTGAGCTGCTGCACGGTGGCCAAGACCATACAGCGGTTTAACAGGACAGGTTCCACTTAGAACAGGCCTCGCCATGATCGACCAAATAAGTTGAATGCTTGTGCTCAGCGTCATATCCAGAGGTTGTCTTTGGGAAATAGATGTATGAGTGCTGCCTGCATTGCTGGAGAGGTTGAAGGGGTAGTTAGCCTGTCAGTGCTCAAAATTGCATCAAATTGGTCTGCATGGCTGTCGTGCCGGAAGGAAGCCTCTTCTAAAGATGATGCACAAAAAAGCCCGCAAACAGTTTGCTGAAGACAAGCAAGGACATGGATTACTGGAACCATGTCCTCTGGTGTGAGGAGATTAAGATAAACTTATTTGGTTCAGATGGTGTCAAGCGTGTGTGGCGGCAACCGGGTGAGGAGTAAAAAGACAAATGCAAGACACACTTGTACACTGTAGGAGTACAAAGACCAGTGTGCCTACAGTCAAGCATGGTGGTGGGAGTGTCATGGTCTGGGGCTGCATGAGTGCTACAGTTCATTGTTTACCAATGCTGGGCATTTTTCCACCTAGTGACCACAGACACCAGGTATTTATTCCTCCTACTGACCAGCAATATAAGGGATACTTTAATATATACTGCTGACCACTACACCCTATACAATTTTGTTGTACATTGCATAGTACTGACCGCTGTACAGTATATACTTTTCACCAAATTTTTATTTTCTCAAAAGTTGCTGGTTGCTCCCTTTAGACCGGGGGTCTCCAAACTTTCTAAACAAAGGGCCAGTTTACTATCCTTCAGACTTTAGGGGGACCGGAGTGGCCAGTGGAAGTAGAAAATGCCCCAGTGTCAGTGGTAGTAAAAAAATGACATAGTGCCTGTAGTCAGTATAGGGAGGAATAGTGCCCCATCATTGGTATTAGTGGGAGGAATAGTGCCCCATTGCTGGTGTCAGTGGGAAGAAAAATGCCCTATTGTTGGTGTCAATGAGAGGATGGTTCCCCACTGTTGGTGTCAGTGAGAGGAATGGTTCCCCACTATTGGTGTCAGTGGAAGGAATAGTGCCCCCTTGTTGGTGTCAGTGGGAGGAATAGTGACCCGAGAGCTGGATAAATGCAAACAAAGGGCCACTGCTCTAGATCATGCCCAATATTCAGCTACACGTTTCCCCTTTTAGGTTACTTTGCGGTATTCATTGTTTGCCTCAAACAGCAAAACAGCTAAGTTCACTCCTGATTCCTTCCCATTGGAAACCCATGGCCAGTGGCAGGGACTGGCTAAATTTTGAACCATATATGGCCGTTCCCATTCCACAAATGTTAATCTAATGATCATTTTCTTGCAAACCGGCTTGTTGGAAATTTTACCTTCAGTCATACTACAGCCAAACGGCTGCAGTGCTGATTAGTGTATTCTGACTGCGGAGGAACTGCTGCAGACAATTATAGTGGAGAGGATTCCTCTACCCACCTCGCTTGCGTGGTTGGGGAAATCCACTGACTGATCCTAAAAAACGGATCCATGTATGGCCAGGGTAAAACAGTACATAGATGGATCGAATCTCCGCCGGGTTCAGCAGGGACCGGCTGAGATTCAGTCCATCTATGGGCAGGCTTTAAATCGACTTCTGTACAACCAGCCTGTCATATTTTTTCATTTGATCAGTGAAGGAAGCTACAGCTACCAGCACTGATCATTGTGTTCTGCCAGCAAGGAAGGCTCCCCTCTGGCAGAACACAAAGGGATCAAGCAAATTTCCACCCATGATGGGAGGAAAGAAAATTGCATAATCTATGGGCTGCTTAAGGAAGATACATTGTAGTCAGGTGGAAGGAAAGAAAATTGCTTCTTTCCCCCAGTCCCTGCTGAACCAGTCAAATTTTGACCCACGTATGGCTGGCTTTAAAGTGGTTGTCAAGTCGTGGCAACCACTTTAAACTACAGGTAAGCCTATAATAAGGCTTACCTGTAGGTCTCCGGAATATCTCCTAAACCTGCACCATTTAGGAGATATTCCCCTGCTGCTGCAACGGCGTTGATCTAAGGTATGCAATGCATACTAACTCATTATGCCTTTCTCTTGCAGGTGTTTTATTTTTTTGCAAGCCTTGACAACCACTTTAAGCAGCTGTTATTTCCTCAGTGACAGCCACTTAATTTTGTTTGGTAGCTTAACGCCAGCTATACATGGATCCATCACCACTAGCAGTAACCATTGTGTTCTGCTGGCTGGGAAGGCTCCTGGCTCCCCAAACCCCCTCCAGCTGGCAGAACACAATAATAGCGCTGCGGGAGTCAATCTAGTGATTTTCTTGGTGAAAGGAAAGAAAATCAAATCATCAATGGGCTGCCCAAGTAAGGAAACAATGTGGTGTTGTAAAAGGTGACTTTATTCTATTATATTGCAGCAGTCAAAAAATACCCTGAAGAAAACAAAGCAATAAAGCTTAATTAGCACTGATCTCTTATCAAATGTAAAGCTTTATGTATATTATGAATGCATCATTAGGCACAAAATATTATCACCACAAAACATCTAACAAAATAATGCCTAATAAAATTAGGGGGAGTGTACCGTTTGTTTTATCACCACAAATTACCTCAAGCTTCATCTTGACACCCTCATGTTCCTGAGATGTCTGATCCAACATTTTCGAGGCAGATTCTACTTGACTACAGTATAGACCATAAATCAGAAACCTGTTGGATGGAAATACCATACATGTAGGTATTGCTTTTAACGTATATATTTCCTAATCCCAAAACGAAATATTAGTAAGTGATAAGAAAATTAGGATTGTTAAATTTGTGTAATGTACATGACAGTTATATGGCAGTCACCTAAAAATACATATATTGGTTTCGAAAATAATCTAGCCATCAAAAGATCCTCCGTATACCTGAAAAATATATATTCACAGATTTATGTGATTACACGCCTTGGTTTATACCTGTGGGATGGTATATTATCTGAATGCTTCCTAATGTCAAATTAAAGTAACTCTAATATGAGTCCACCATGAAATACAGATCTACTTCATATTCACATTCCCCTAAAGGGAAAGAACACTTTTTGGTTCTTATGAAAGTTTACAAAAACATGGACAGCAAAATGAATTATAAAATCTTAGTAGAAAAAAACAAGGTTCAATTTTGGATGTTCGAATCTGTCCTCTTGAATATGATTTACACATTTACACAACCTAGAGCAAAGCTTAGATGGGGTTTATTTAAGAGAGACGATGCCTCCCTCTACAGCCCTCCCTACTAGGGCTTATTCACACTGGTTGCAGCTCTTGCTGCACCTGTGAAAAGTGACTCGGGGTGGATCGCTTTTCAGAGAGCTACTTCCTAACTGCCTGGTTATTTTGACAGCTGAACGGGCCTTTTGAATGCGAAAACCATGTTGAAACTGCGAGCCTACCCCATCCAGCCGCTGTTGCATTTTTAGGGAAGGAGTGGAAAAATAATAGCTCAACTGCATATTTTTACTGCCACCCCTGTGAGTTGAGCCAAGAGAGACAGGCGCTGTGGGTGAAGAGGAGAGAGCTATTTGTAAGCCTGGACTCCAGACTCAAGAGCTCCCTGGAAGAACTGCATAGCAGACTCTCTCCTGGCTGGTGTTATGTGCTAAAAAGAAGCTGATACAGGTTTTCTTTGCTCTGAAGAAAATACCTGTTTTGTGTTTGCTGACAAATAAAGTGGATTTTAAGTCTATATAGTAGAACTGTGCTTGTTTTCCAGTCTAAACCTATAAAGATCTTACTTCTCCTTATTGCGGAGGAAGACTTGATACAAGTTCTGTGTGGTCTTGGGTGAGATGCATGACTTCATTTCTGCCAGAAAGTCTTGATGAAGTTTTCGTAGATCCTGAAAACGAGAGAGATCGAGTATTTACTCACTGTATTCTGAATATATTTAAAAATGATATCAATATAAGTTTGGCACTGGCTTCTACATCCCAAACGTTATTCCCCACTACAGTAGAGCTTTTCTTAATTATCTTGACTGAGTATAATGACGTTTTTCTCGGAAACTCTAGTCTCTCTAAGGGCGATAGCCACTGAGTAGACTGGTAGACTTGTTTGTCTCTCTGTCTCATTGTTATTTCTATGTAAAGTGATTAAAGCTTTCAATAAAAATATTTTCAACTCTAAAAATGATATCAATTAGTCAAACATGTAATGTCTTCAACTAACTAACAGCAAAACCAACGGTCATTATTCCATACTTTTACTCTTGGACCTCTCCGCTGCCTTTGATACAGTTGATCACCCCCTCCTCCTCAAAAAACTCAATTTGCTTGGTCTCCATGGCTGTGCTCTTCGTTGGTTCGAATCTTACCTATCTCACCGCACCTTCAGTGTCACTTACAACTCCACTTCCTCCTCTCACCGTTGGGGTCCCCCAAGGTTCTGTCCTTGGACCCCTACTATTCTTGATCTACACGTCCTCCCTGGGTCAGCTGATAACCTCCCACGACTTCCGCTATCATTTATATGCTGATGACACCCAAATTTATCTCTCTACCCCTCAGCTCACCCCATCAGTCTCCTCACAGATCACTGCCTTACTAACGGACATATCAGCCTGGATGTCACAGCACTTCCTCAAACTGAATCTATCTAAAACTGAGCTCATGATATTTCCTCTCCCATGTGCCCCTTCCCCTGACTTCTCTGTTAAGATCAATGGCACAACTATTAGTGCGTCCCCACATGCCAGGGTGCTAGGTGTAACCCTAGATTCTGAACTGTCCTTTCAAGACCACATCCAATCCCTGTCCAAATCATGCCGCCTCAGCCTATGCAATATCGCTAGAATATGCCCCTTTTTAACCAATGACACTACCAAGCTTCTAATTCACTCTCTGGTTATCTCTCGCCTCGACTACTGCAACTCTCTCCTCATTGGATTACCTTTGCATACATTATCCCCCCTATAGTCAATAATGAATGCTGCTGCAAGACTTATCTACCTTGCCAACAGCTCAGTGTCCTCCACCCCTCTCTGCCAATCTCTCCACTGGCTACCACTCACCCAACGTATAAAATTCAAAGTACTAACAATAATTTACAAAGCCATCCACAACTCTGCCCCCAGCTACATCTCTAATCTACTCTCAAAATACCAACCAAGCCACGCTCTTCGGTCCTCCCAGGACCTCCTGCTCTCTAGCTCCCTTGTCACCTCCTCCCATGCTCGCCTCCAGGATTTCTCGAGAGCTTCTCCCATCCTTTGGAACTCCATACCCCAATCAGTCCGACTATCTTCTAATCTATCCATCTTTAGACGATCCCTGAAAACTTTTCTCTTTAAAGAAGCCTATCCTGCTTCTACCTAATACTCTTTCTTTCTACATCAGCTCATCCCCCACAGCTTTTACCTTTTGTATAATTTGACCCTCCCTCTTAGATTGTAAGCTCTAACGAGCAGGGCCCTTTGATTCCTCTTGTACCAAACTGTGATGTAACTGTACTGTCTGCCTTCATTTTTGTAAAGCGCTGCGCAAACTGCTGGCACTATATAAATCCTGTATAATAATAATAATAATAATAACATAAGCCTTTTTATTTGATTTCAGAATGCTCTTTTGCAACCTGAAAAAGCACTAACAACAACTTGCAAAGATTCCTAGGTAAACCTCACAGGCCAGGTATGTCCCCAATCTGTCAGTGACAACATTGGGCTTTGGTAATCTACAAAGGACCCAAAGGCTTTCATCTGTGTGGGATCTTCAGCAGCACATTTTTTCTGCTAAAGATTAGTATCCACATGGGAGTAACTTGCAATTCATAGTTCTTTCCAAAACATCTTTAAGATCCATTCTACCATTACCAAAAAGGCCCTTTCTTTGGCAAAACTACAAAGCGGAGGTCAGTTCTGAAGAGTGCTGTTTTAGTTAGGATTGGGTTGCACTTCGTTCTGTGTGGCTATTTGTCCCAAGTATTTAGTGGAAGAATAGAGTAAAATGACAGTTTAGATTTAGTCCAAATCTTGAAACTTAGAGATCATTCCCAGATGCTTCACATGCTGAGCATGATTTCCTCCTTTTTATTGGAAAGGCCTGTGAAATCATTCTTCAAATGCTTGAGAATTGGCATCCAGATCTGCTTCCACTGCACAGGAAACCAGATGCATTACAAACCTCTTTCCCAATATTTCCAAGTCAACTAGAGGGAACTGGAACTTCTAAATCCAAGTTCTTCCTGACAGTATTTTGGAGAATCCAGCAAAAATATAATTTTCAGGTCTGGTAATAACAATGCTAGCCTTAGAACGTCGCCGCC
>BLSH010374050.1:1313984-1327649 GCA_018402905.1 Glandirana rugosa | reverse complement strand
CCCCCCCCCCCCCCCCCCCGGTGTCAGAAGTTACTTTCCTTCTCGCTTCTAAAGCATATTTATTCCAATTATAACAGGTGTCTCCATGTGTTGAAGGGCCCTTCATGATCACTACAGCCTTTTGGTTTACAGGCAAATTATTGGTGGACATTAACAAAATCTACAGGGTCTTCAGGCTCATGGTCCTCTTTAGGAAATCTACCTTCAGTCATCATCGTCTTTTGAATACAAGTGTCAAAGAAACACTCAGCCCCTGGATATCAAAGCAGCCTACCTGTCAAGGAGCTGTCCGAGTGGGGAGCCGCCTACTCAGGCAGCTCCGGAACACGCCTACACAGTTACACAGCCGGTATCCTCCCCAGGTCCCTCGAGGCTTCAGCACCCCGCTGACACATGGCACTCGTGGACTCATCTACAGGGACACCCTGGCGGCTCTTCTGTGATGCTGGATCTGGAAAGCACCTACCCTCACTAGCACTATGGAAGTGCATCTTATAGTGTCAACAATTTGTATTTTAATCAAATAAAATAATGCTGCACTAGGATTGCCTGGCGCTTCTCTTCCTTTTTTGCCTTACATTTCAAGTATTTGTCCCTCTGCTGGGTCCCTCCTTCAACTGTCTCTCTGCAAAGAATTTGTATAGCACAATGGTAATGTTCCAGCTACATTTACAAGGTAATATTGGGTTTGGCAAAGGCATTTGGTGCACACCAAGTACATTTTATCTTTTGTAGCTATTTAAAAATATATTTAAATAAAAGTTTTTGTTCCTGGAGCTCACCTCTAAACAAACATTCATAGAAATGTGTGGGTTTTGTGTTATGTAATAGTAGAAGAGTGCTCTGTTGTTCAATGTATGCTATGTGAGGTTCCCTAAAGTATAAGCTTTTCTTTAATCAGATTTTTATTTAAGTTTCTTCTAAAATATTCACAGCATCAATCAATGCCAAATGTTTGGGGTGTAAGTGATATCCCTACTGGCAAACGTATGTTTTTATAAACCAACATTATCATGTAGAATACCAAAGAGATACCAGCAAACATAAAATATAATCTTAAATAATGCAGTGAAAAAAGGACAGCAGTTAGAATGTGTCATGCATTCTGGTGAGTACCCTTTTCTGGAACACTACTGTTCACTCATGTTGTGATTAATTTACAAATACTGGTAAAGCCACAAACTAAGTGCATGCAAAAAATGTATAATGGTTTAGTGGGTAACAGTGTATTTTAATGGTATTATGAGAAGAACACACAAACATACACGTGTGTGTGTGTGTGTGTGTGTGTGTGTGTGTGTGTGTGTGTGTGTTTGTGTTTCGAGCATTCCCTTTTTTTTTTATTCAAGATCCCGCTGTTGGAGCAAATTTGAGGTACCATATCCAATTTTTTGCTGTAATACTTTAGCGGTGGGTATGGAGCCTGCTTAATGTGGAAAACATAATTTAAAGGAGTTGTCATTTGTGCTATGTGAAGCTCACACAAAGCTGCAAAAATATATACATTTCAAGCTCAGCATATAGTCACCTCTATGTTGATGAAGATATTGGTCTTTTCACTTTCACTTAGGAACATCTGAAGGGGCTTCATAAAGAACTGAAAAAAAGAACATTCTAGTTTCACTTTTACAACAAGATACAGTGCCTTGAGAAAGTATTTATACCCCTTGAAAATTTCCACATTTTATCATGTTACAACCGTAAATGTATTACCCATAATTGTGCAGTGGAAGGAAAATTACAAATGTTTTTACAAATAAATATCTGCAAAGTGTGGCGTGCATTTGTATTCAGCCCCCCTGAGTCAATACTTTGTAGAACCACCTTTCGCTGCAATTACAGCTGCAAGTGTTTTTGGGTATGTCTCTACCAGCTTTGTACATCCAGAGAGTGAAAGTTTTGCCCATTCTTCTTTGCAAAATAGCTCAAGCTCTGTCAGATTGGATGAAGAGCGTCTGTGAACAGCAATTTTCAAGTCTTGCCACAGATTCTCAATTGGATTTAGGTTTGGACTTTGACTGGGCCATTCTAACACATGAATATGCGTTGAATTAAACCATTCCATTGTAGCTCTGGCTGTATGTTTAGGGTCATTGTCCGGCTGGAAGGTGAACCTCTGCCCCAGTCTCAAGTCTTTTGCAGACTCTAACATGTTTTCTTATAAGATTGCCCTGTATTTGGCTCCATCCATATTCCCATCAACTCTGACCAGCTTCCCTGTCCCTGCTGAAGAAAAGCATCCCCACAACATGATGCTGTCACCACCATGTGTTCATGGTGGGGATGGTGTGTTCAGGGTGATGTGCAATGTTAGTTTTCCACCACACATAGCGTTTTGCTTTTAGGCCAAAAAGTTCAATTTTGGTCATATCTCATCGCACCTTCTTCCACACATTTGCTGTGGCCCCCACATGGCTTTTCGCAAAGTGCAAACGGGACTTCTTATGGCTTTCTTTCAACAATGGCTTTCTTCTTGCCACTGTTCCATAAAGGGCAGATTTGTGGAGTGCACAACTAATAGTTGTCCTGTGGACAGATTCTCCCACCTGAGCTGTGGATCTCTGCAGCTCCTCCAGAGTTACCATGGACCTCTAGGCTGCTTCTCTGATTAATGCTCTCCTTGCCCGCCCTGTCAGTTTAGGTGGGCAGCCATGTCTTGGTAGGTTTGCAGTTGTGCCATACTCTTTCCATTTTTGAATGATGGATTGAACAGTGCTCTGTGAGATGCCAGTTTAGGTGGACTGCCATGTCTTGGTAGGTTTGTAGTTGTGCCATACTCTTTCCATTTTCGGATGATGGATTGAACATTGTTCTGTGAGATGTTCAAAGCTTGGGATATTTTTTATAACCTACTTCTGCTTTAAACTTCTCCACAACTTTATCCCTGGCCCTGGCCTGTCTGGTGTGTTCCTTGGCCTTCATGCTCTTTGTTCACTAATATTCTCTAACAAACCTCTGAAGGCTTCACTGAACAGCTGTATGTATACTGAGATTAAATTACACACAGGTGGACTCTATTTACTAATTAGGTGACTTCTGAAGGCAATTGGTTCCATTAGATTTTAGTTTGGGGTATCAGAGTAAAGGGGGCCGAATACAAATGCACGCCACACTCTTCAGATATTTGTAAAAAATTTTGACCACCATTTATCATTTTCCTTCCACTTCACAACTATGAACCACTTTGTGTTGGTCTATCACAAAAAAATCCTAATATACATTTACATTATTGGTTGCAACATAACAAAATGTGGAAAATTTCAAGGGGTAGGAATACTTTTTCAAGGCACTGTATTAGCCATTTTACTATTTAAATAGTGATCTGGTTCTTTGGAGTGAAGGATGTGGGGAGGGCAGAAGGAAAGACATGCAAACAGATAAGTAGTCAAGATTTGAGAAATGGTGCTGGCAAATCTTAGTAGAGAAAAATAGGAATATTCAGGATTAGTTACGGGCAACACGGAGCAAGAACATGATGGAGAGAGGGAAGGATGACTAGGTAGAGAGAAAAATAGAATATGAACAGGCCATTTATGAAGTTTGTAAATTTTTTTTGTTTTTTTTTATTAGCAGCGTACTTCATCTACTGCTGTATATGTTGTTACCTGACAGATGGATCCAAGTGTGTCTGTGTACTTTTCCTCTGTCTGGTACAGTTCCTGGAGGCAGCATCTTTTCATATCTTCTGTAGTCATTTTCTATTAATAATCAGACATCAGAAAGAGTCTCCCGACTATGGTTTCTTGAAATCTCTATATACCCAACCTGCATCTCTGCATCTCTTATACCCTCCGTAAAATCCATAGATCTATGCTTACCCCATCTTTTTTTGGAGCAGGTTGGTCATCATTCATGAGAACCTCATATATTTCATTGCCTTCTTCTTCATCCATATCAACACAGTCATAAAGATCTTCATCTTCCTCTCCTGTTTCACTGTTTGAGATGATAGTATGAGATTGCGAAGATGTTTTGACAGAATTAATATAAAAAGATATATAAACACCTGTATGTTCCAGTTTCACTCATATTTTTGGCCTAAAATGTTTAATAATATTGAATCATTATCATTCAATACTATTCAATATTTGTTAAATGATTTGCAGGGTTATCTTTCAAGGGCTTAAAGTGGTAGTAAAGACTGCTTTTTTATTTATACCTACAGGTAGGTAGGTACAGTAAATATCTGCCAAATGTCCATTGATAGAACTGTGACTCCCACACGCAAGCATGGGAGCAAGGTTATTGCAGCTCGGCCATTCAAAGGATCGGAGCCCGCGAACACGGAAGTTAGACAGGATGGCGATGGAGGCCCTATCAGTGGTGACAGAGCATCACCGGAGGGCTTCATTTTATGGTAAGTCTTGCATAATACGCTAGTATGTTATGCATTATTCTCTTACCTTGCAGGAGGAAGATTTTGTTTTCTGTTTTTTTGTGGTTTACTACCGCTTTAATATATGATAAGGCATACTTACTCCATCTTATCTGAGAGACCACTGTAAATGTCATCTTCATTCTCTAGATCTTCAGTAGGAAATGGTCTGGCATGAAAAATAAAAGGAAATAATATAGGTAAATGAAATCCAGTGTTGAAAAGGCAGTTCCAGCGCAGAAAGCAAGACATCAAACTTGTGATACATACATAAACCCTTTACTTTGAGCTATCTGAGACCAGGATAGCATAGACAGAGTGTTGATAACCTGCAATGGAATAACAATAGAGTCAGTATTTCACCTATAAGTACAGTATGAATGTTATAAACAACATATTTTTTACTTTCCTGCAAGCAATAGCCTAGTGAAATTGGTAATTTAAGAACAACCAGCATCTAAATGTGTCTACAACACTAGATGGTGACCACCCTTGGATACATAATCCTGCTGCAGAATTATTGTAGAATTATTTTTTTGCAAATATGCATGTCCGCGTGGGTGAACACACCATTGTGCTTTTTACAAAGGGAGTAGCAAGCTCTGACACTGGCTTCTTTTGGGGTAAAATGATACCAGTTGGCTACAGAACAGCCAGCTGGCCAATAAATCCTACTACTGAAAAGGCATTGCCCATGGGACATAAGGCTTAGCCTTATAGAGACATACAATCTTTTTTCTTAAACTGTTGGATCAGACAAACATCTATAAGCACCTTAGAAGGGAACAATAGTCTCCACAATTGCTCTTGTTATCTATGTGAAATTGATTAACATGAAGACAAATTCTAGGTTATTTTTTAAAATGCCCCTCAGTAGGTTTTAAAAAGGATGCAGCTCAGGCTGCAACACCCACCTTAAATCTGGAGCTGTTCCCTGCCATGATCTCTTTTTGTCACAAGATGTCCTCAGTCTTCTAGGTTAAATGATGCCTGGAGTCGTTTAATTCATAAGAGTGAGGACATACTATGAGTGCAAGGTTTTGTGGGGTCAACACAGGCCCTTGCATTAACTGTGTGATGGTGTAGGGAGTGGCATTGACATCATCCCATCAATGTCACTTTCTGTATCATTGAGGGCCACCAAGCCTTGAGATGAGGTGAAGATGAAGAGGACCCCGTGGCATCACATGTCCAGCCTGAAGACATCTGAAAAAGGTAAGTATAAATAGGCCTTGGGGGGGGGGGCTTTGAGGACTGGAGGGGAGCACTGAGTACATAAGATTAACCTTTTGAATTGTTTCATTTCTCTTCAGTAATGATTGATAACAAGCGACAATTTTATGTAGACTTCCTTGTCAAAGACCTGGGGAACAGCTGTTTCATAATTACAAAAGTGAAATTATATTTCTTTTTTACTTTTTTTTTTCCCAATAATTTTTATTGAAGTTTTTTGTTTTGTAGACATACATTTGATAACAAAACACAACAGACAAAAAAAGGGAAACTTATTATACAGCTGCAGTCACATAAAATAAAATATAGTAGAAGACAGCCTCCAAGATTTATAGAGGACTCTAATTACAGCAGTTTACGAATATAACGTTCAGCAAGGGGTACTTGAGACTCTAAGTAACATATTGGCAAGGGAAATCTGTTTGAATATTCTATCACTTATTATATTTAAACCCAAACACAACAAGACAATTGTCTATCTTGCCAGGAAAAAAAAGCCATGAATAAAAAGACATATGTAAAGCTGACTAAGCTAGCAATTAGTCATTACTGATCATAGGTGTGCGCACAGGGTGTGCCAGGTGTGCCTAGGCACACCCTAATCACCCAGTGTGGAGCAGATTCCCCCTGTTTAGACCCCTGATATTTCACCAAAGCCCCCTAATGCAGCTCTTCAAAAAGCCACATTGTAAAAAATACTAAAAACATAAAATAACAAAAATAAAAAATAATGACACCGTCCACTGCCCTAATGATACCAATCTCTGCTCTACTGACACCATCCGTATATACTGTATACACCTGCACACACATGCAAATTGTGTTTGAGCTTTGGGGTGCACACAATAATGCAAAAGGCTGCGCACACCTATGTTACTGATGTATTTTGCCCCTCTCTCAACCAATTAGCACTGCAGTATTCTATAAGACACTAATGAGAAGGGGGCTAAGCCAGGAACTGCCAACCAGGGCTCCCACATTTTATTAAATGTATTAGCTGTGCTTCTATTCCGATATACTTGTTGTTCTTTAAATAAGGTATTGTTAACTTGAAGTCGCCATTCCTCATGTGTAGGGGGCCCAGGAGAAAGCCACTTCAATGCAATTGTTTTACGCTCTATAAATAACAGCCTATTATTAGGTGTTGCAATATCGGGTGTAAATATTTCTTCATCTAGCTAACCCAAGAGACATATCTTAGGGTCTAGAACAGCCTTTCTCAACTCCCCAACACCAAGGAACCCTTGAAATAATTCTCCGGTCTCGGGGGAACCCCTGCTAAAAATTGAAAATCTACAACTCATGATAAATTAGTGTGATGGTCAATGGGAAGAATGTTCCTTACACTTGTGGTCATTGGTAAGAATTACCCCCTTACAGATAGCTAAAAAGATCAATAGTATTATTGGGAATTTATCTGAGAGGTAGAAATTGACCATTGCTCAAGGAACCCCTCGCAACCTCTGGAGGAATCCTGGTTGAGAAACCCTGGTCTAGAAGATCTATGTGGGGTTAGATCTAGGCATGGTTAATAGTATTCACTAGATGGAGCTATTACCTAAACAATTTAGGACATTTCCATAGCATGTGGAGTAAGTTCGCAGGACACCCCAAACACCATGGACATTCAGATGTGCCTCACCGGCCCCATTGAAACAACTTAAGTGGGGTTCTATATGTTCTATGAATTATAAACAATTGGGATAAACGTTGCTGTGGCGATACTGACACAGAAGGCACCTGCTCCAGAATATTCTGCCAAACATCATCAGATATATCTCCCAGGTCCTTTTCCCAACTTCTTCTACCCAGACAAGTAACCACCTGATAATACGGTCCCATCAGGTAGCCATAGATGGAAGATATAAGGCCCTTTTTTATCAGACGACCTTGCAATAGAATCTATAAGTGGCCTGCAGTGTACCTCCAGTGTGACATGTTTAGACTGAGCCTGAAGGGCGTGTTGCACTTGTAAATATTGGAAAATGTACAGTATGGCAGTGAGTAAGATGCTTGCAGATCCTGGAATGTTTTAAGAGTATTCTGAGTATACAGCTGGGCAATATATTGGATCCCCGATGTATGCCAGTACTCGTACCCCTCTAACGTGCGTATTTCCTCATAATTCTCGTTCCACCAAAGAGGTGTATAAGTCAAGATTCCTGTGTATTGCTTGCAAGCGCAATAGAGCCTTACTCTATTTGAGCTAAGAGGTGGTAACTGGAAGATCTGCATAACAATACCAACTGTACATGGTCTGACCAATTTTCTGCCCCCCATCCAGCAAACTGCGGAAGTTGGGCTGCTAGAAAATATAGTCTTGCATGAGACACTGCCAGACCCCCCCCCCCCTAGCATCTTTAGGTAGCTGAAGTGTCGATAACTTAATCCTAGGGTTTGGCCTCTCCATAAAAGTATGCGTAATAAGGAATCTTTTTTTTATCCACACCGGTGAATTGTGAAAAACATAAAGTAACTGAGGAACCCCAATCATTTTTATCAGATTTGCTCGGCCCACCACCGATAGGGGCAATTTGTTTCATACTTGCCTTTTAGTCTTGAATTTATTGAGGATGGGAGTCAGATTATAATATAGATAATCCTCCACTTTAGCGTGTATCCATATACACAAGTTTGATTTGTTGGGCAATCTGCGGTAGAGCGGGAAAAGACTCATCCAATGGGAATAAAATCGACTTGTCCCAGTTTGTTGCCAATGTCCAAATGTTCCTATCAGGGTCATAGTGGATATCAATGAGCTGTCCACGTCCCCAAGGAACAACAAAGCGTTGTCCGCATGTAGTGATAATTTTTTTTCCACGTCTCCTTTCCGGAACCCTCTGATGGTATCAATTTGCCTAATTGCTATTGCCAGTGGTTCAATAGCTAACGCGAATAGCAGTGGGGATCTTTTTTACTTTAGATGTTAATAATACAGTGATATGGTAATACTGCCATGGCCCTTTTGATTTTGATTGTAAATTTTAACGATTGGCCCCCTTTTTAAACATATATATTATTATTATAATTATTATTGACTTACCCCTTACCAGTAATGAATACCTGCATATATCATAGCACTAGGATTCTAGTAATAACCACTGGTTTTATGCTGCTATCTTCAGGATGCAGGGGCATCCCCCATAAAACCCCTTCCACTCCCAACTCCTGACTATAAGTTTTTTTTAGTGTCCTTAGGTGATTGAAGTCTTCTCTCTTCTGAGAAAAGCTTACCTCTTATGTGGTGACTTCTTTTATCAAGCTTTCTGATTGCACCATTACCCATGTGCCATCCTTCTGCAGCTTCTGGATCAGCTAACTCCTCAGCTGAACCTTGGCAAGCTGTACCCAGTCCTGCCTAGAGAAGATGTAGGGCCAGCCTGTATTGTTGATTTGGCACTGGATCAAGCATGAGTGTCCACCTTGACTAATGGTCAAGCATTTTGCTCAGCAATATCCTATTGAGGAGGGTTTCCTACAGAAATAAATAGTCCTTGATATTGAACCAGACAATTCTTGTTTTAATAACTTTCAATTAATAATCCAGGTAGAAGATAATCCTGTGTTTGTGGAAGCAGTGGATGGTAAAAAAGGGGAAACCTTCCAATGGGGGCACTAGTTCTGGGGACCTGGGGAGCCCCAAGAGATTCCCTTAATAAGCAGGGATTTCCTCTTAATTCCTGTTTTGGCTATGGGACGGGACGTGAAGGTAAATCTCCCCAATGGGACACAGGTGGCAAAAATAAACCTTACAGGGGTTATAATCCTTCCTTGCTTTATCCAAAATGAAAAAAGTTTTGCCTATATATCTACTTTAAGGATACCATTGCTACCCAAAGTCTCCAGAATAGGTTCCCTAAACTTGCCCAAACCTACTAAGACTTTCCCAGTCCACTGGCTCTCAGAGTTTATCTTGTACAGTGACTGGTCTCACTTTGAAAAAACTCTTTGCTGCTCCTAAGAGTTTTGCTCAACAATATCCCATTGAGGAAGGTTTCCTACAAAAATAGATAGTTCTTGATATTGAACCAGCCATTTCTTGTCTTAAAGTGTTTGTAAACCTAAATCATTGCACTGGCTCTTTATTGTATTTATGTGTGTTTTTTTCATAATATTATTTTAATCATGCCTGTGGTTCTTCTTAGTTACCTGGTTGATCCTGTCTGTGCCCCTCCTCCTGACAGTAAACTAACCACAATAAGCATGGCAACTGAGCTGTGCGCTCATTTTAAATCTCCTGTCATCACGCTGTTAGATACAGGCATGCTGTGCAAATGCTCTTGCACATCGTGTCCGTATCTTCCGTGGTCAGTGAAAGACCGTGCCCTCTGCCCATCCTTCCTTCCTTGATTGACGGCAATGGCTTCCCCATCCAGCCCCTCTTCTTTGTGAAGAGGCTGGTGAAAGGGAGAAGTGATGTATTGCCGCCGGGGCATACCTAATTTACTCAAATGGTGTAGATACCAAATTGTGACACGCCCACCTGCAGGTCTGTGAATCGCTCAGGTACATACAGCGATCATGTGACCTGCCCTTTGCAACCCAGAAAACTCATTAGAGGCAAGTTTTTTTTTTTGTTTTTTTTTTTAAAGAAATGTGGATTGAAGATGAGGTTAGATTTAGAGACTGTAAAATGTTTTTTACACTGCTTAAATTTACAGCCACTTTAATAAGACATTAACAGTCCAGGTAAAAGATAATCCTGTGTTTACGAATGCAGTGGACAAAAGGTTAGATGCTCTTTTTAGGATCCTCTTTTCTTTGGCAGCCCCTACTACCTATGCTGTCTGGACTAAGTGTATGGCCTAGAGATTAGAGTTTCGGACTCCACCTCCTCCATGCTCTCAAATTAGCCTCCTTCCAAGCAAAGAAAAGCAATTCTCTTGCTGCTGTTCAGCAGCTCTTTTCTCAGTGAACTGATTCCCCACTCATGAATGAGGAGCGCTTTCAGGGATACTAATTGAACCTGTTCATAGTTCTCAAGGAAAATTGAGTCCTTCAGCCCATTCTGCATCTGAAAACTCTTAACCTGTCCCTGCAGGCTCATTATTTTTAACAGAATCAGCCAAGTTGGTCTTTGTATTCCTCCCTTCTGGGCTTCTTTTGGCCCACGTTGACATCAGGGACGCTTAATTACATGATCCAAAGTTTCCTGCTAACTAATGTTTTCTGCATTATGATGTGGGTGCTCAGCACTACCATTTTGTCTCCCTTCTCTTTGGCTTTCCCTGGTCTTAGATCTGCTCTATTATCAGAGGATACATGTTGTTGGATACCTGGAAAACCTTGTGTTAAAGAACCAGTACTCCCTAACTGTGGAAGATAATTCCCAGCATACAGGGCAGACTCTGCAGAGATTTGGTTGGATCCTTAACCATTTGAAGTTGTCACTAGAACCAACTTAACAATTAGACTACCTTGACCTGACTTTAGACACAGTCCTGTCTAGGATATTTCACTCGGGATCAAACTTTCTGTCCATTTATGTGCTTGGGCTCCCTCCGGTCGCAGGTTTGATCCTTGATTTGTGCCTCTATGATAGTCTTGGGCTTGGTGGTAGCATCCTTCAAGGCAGTGCCATATGCCCAGGTTTATTCAAGGCCATTGCAATTCAACACAATGGAAACATGAGACAGGCAGGATCGGTCCTTGGACTACTCCATGCATCTGACTTATAGGTGCTGGCTTTCCCTAACGTGGTGGATTTCCAACCTGGTGATAGAGTCATGCAACCCTTTCCCTCAAAGACATGGAAGGTTCTCATGATAAATGCCAGCCTATCAGGCTGAGGAGCAGTCCCAAGAACCCTAAATTCCTATTAACATCCTGGAGTTCAAAGCAATTTGACTGTCCCTTCAAAGCTTGACCTCTCAGCTGAGAGCTTACCTGACCAGAATACAGTCGGTCAATACCATGGCAATGGTTTGCATTAAGGAGGCAACAGAAGTCATGCCACTGAAAGAGAAGCTCTTTAGGATTGAGATAGAGGGCATGCAGGTGATTGCACTGAACTGTCCCAGGAGGACATGTTATCCAGAAATACTCAGACTCCTGGGCAGACTTTCCTATCCATCAATTTAATATTACATCTAAAAGGCATACTTTGTGTGTTGTGAAGCTAGAAATTTCCATCATAGGAAGTATGTCGTGGGACGCATCCTGTCCTTTCTCCAGTCTGGTCTGGATCACCATCTGAACTTGAGTACCATCAAGGGGCAAAATCTCAATCCTGGCCGATTCCTTTCAGAGACCATTGCCCTCTTATTCCTTTGTTAAGGCCTTTGTGATGCACACATTTCTCCCCCTGTAATTTACCCTGGCTCTTTCAGCCCTTAAGAAATAGCCTGGCCTTATTAGGGATATTCCCTTATCTGACCTCACTCGCTTCATTGGCCTTTCTCAATGCTATCACCTCAGCATGAAGGATCTTTAAGTTAGTGGCCTTATCCCGTAAAGAGTCTTTCCTACTGTTACACAGGATCAAGGCTGTCCTGAGGCCTACAGCCTCTTTTCTCCCTAAGGTGGTTTCCTACTTACACCTCAGCCAGGATATTGTGCTCCCATTCTTATTTTCTGCTCCAAAAAGCAAAAAGGAAATTGCTCTCCAATGTTGTGAGAGTTTATCTTTTGGCTACAGCAGGGGACTCTTTGCTTCTTGCTCCACCATTGCTAGGTGAATTGGACAAGTCATTATTTGAGCCTATAGTCTAAAGGATAGGGTTCCTCATTTGTCTACTGATGCGCACTTGACTAGATCTGTTAGTGTTTCATATGTGCAGATTTGCACAAGGGTTAATGGGTTCTTCTATTAACAAGCTTGTTAAGTTTTACCACATGGATGTTCAGGTCTCCTCTGATGGAAATTTTAGGTGTAAGCTGCTCTTCCCTCAGTTGGACTGGTTTTGGATTTACCATGGTTGTGACTAAGATCCTCTATTCTGTACTGTAAGAAAATAGGATTTTTAACTGACCACTAATATCTGTTTATTTTAGTACAGTACAGGACATGGGTCACTCCCCTCTGTTCTTTATTGCTTACTATAAAACTGAGACTTGCTGGGAGTGGGAGATATTTATATAAGGGGATGTCCCTGTAGTTTTCTTTTTTTCCATTGTCCAATCACATGAAATTAGCTTCATATAACCCATAGTTATGACTAAGATCACGTATTCTGTATTGTACTCGAATAAATGGATTTTATTGGGAAATCAAAAATCCTAATTGATTACTTGTTGACCCTGCCAGTTTTAGACCTTTCTTAGCTCTTCTTGTAATAGTGTGACAACACTAACCTCAGGCCCCTAATGGTGTGATAGCATTGCCACCCCATATCGGGAACTCCAGTACTGGGACTACAGCACAACATGCCAACACGCATTGTGTCTGCAATGTTCCGCTGACCGTCAATCATTCATACTGTCTCTGCCCCAGCACAGAAAGAAAAGCAAAGGAACCTGAGAACTGTAATTATGAAGTCAACAATGGCATGACTAGTACTCAAGACCCACTGTGGCTTCTTCCTGCTTGCAGCCCAAAAGATAGCAACTCCGCGGCTACATGACCAATAACTAAAACAAGGAAAGAAAGACTTTTATTATGCTTTTAATTTGCTGCATTTACAAGCTTTTTTAAATTGCCTTCACTGCAAAGTCATTAGTGTAGGAGGACAGGATTAACTGATGCTTTAAAGATGATTATTTGACATTACTCTAAGGGCTTGTGTCAACAGGCTTTGTTTGCATAAGAACTGCTTTTATACCCATACACCTCTATAGGAATAAAACAGCAGCACAAATGCACCTGTCATTGAATTCTGAATGATCTCATAAGCATATCAAACTGATCAAAAGCAAGCTGCATTTGCATATTGAAACCGTCCAAAGCTTATCAATAGTGGCTTTCATAGAGAGAATTATAGTGGCTGTTATTGATGACCTCCTATTAAAAGCACTGGTTGCATTGATGTTGCTGGTTTCAGTGCTTCCTAAATCACTGACCTGGAACATGCATGTAAATTTTTTTAGTTTTTTTGGTGGGGGGGGGGGGATACGTTTGT